>CBVK0102779648.1:0-17350 GCA_900067695.1 Picea abies
GCCAACCAGTAGTGTTGGAGGTGATTGCCAACTAGATGGATAGTGATGATAATGCTCATGACTTAATTTGTGTGATCACAAGATATCATGTGTGGCTATGATGATGCTACCCGTAGAATGGTCTGCAAGAATATGTGAGCATTTCCCATACCATGTGAAATGGTTGGATGTGTTTGAGACCATTACAGTTAATACCTCCCTAGCTAGGAGGGAGTGTTGATATTTTGGTAGCTATGGGAGGTATTAACCTCCATGTGTAAACTTTAGCTAGAATAGAATATTCTGGAAGCAAGAGAAACCCTAAATAGATGTGTAAAAATTCTAGAAGACAAGTCAACTCAGTAGAATAAATAATATAAATGTATTATCTTCTAGAAAGATAAGTCGGCCCAGATGGGTGACAAGAACCACTATAAATAGGAGGTGCTCTATCTCATTTGTACACTCACTTCACTCACTCTCTCAAGTATAGCGCAAGTATGGAGCTGCAATTGCAAGAAAGGAAGGGGCATCTTTTGGGGTGATTCTTGGTCTCTCTCTCTAGAGCTATCTATCCTAAGATATGCACCCTACCTTCTAGTATCTCTTGGTGGTATTCTTGGTGAAATTCTTTGTGACATTATTGGTGACATTCTTGGTGGTATTATGATATTATTGGTGGTATTCTTGTTGGTAGCCTAAGAAGTGAAACTGCAACTGCCACAATTGAGTATTGTCCTTGTCTTGTGTTTTCACTGCAGTTGGATGGGGATTTTTGGTTCCATCTCGTGCTACTGCTGCAACTAGGGTTTATCAGTTGGTTCCAATATGGATTTCCAGAATCATTCTATATAGAAAAGGTTAAGGTTCTCGTGGGTGGCTGCGTGCCTATGGTTGGGTGAAAATAGTGATATTGTCTATGGTAAAATGAGCACATCAAAATATTCTAACAAAATTTTATTAAATTCATTTTCTCTTATAGGTTGAATTATTGGGCATCCTAATGGGATATTGTGATTTTCTCGACCACATATCTTCTTCCCTTGGGAAACTCATTTTCCACAAGCCCCATTTTTTTTAATCCTCTCCCTCAAATGTGTGTCTACATTAGGGTTAACCCATCCTAAGACCTATGAGAACCAATTTACATTAAGGTCATTAGAAACCTATTAGGTACTCCAACCTTCTAAATACATGCTTTCATTGCTATATCCTAGACCATATGATTGGAGATTTGCCAAATTTTTTCCATAATAGATTCCTTAGATACCCACTTTATTGCCAATCCATCCACTTAGATTCAAAAGGATTCGACCTCTATTGAAGGTGGAGAGTCGAATCAAGTGGTAAGAAAGGAAATAAGGGTAATATGGCCCCTAAGGCTTCTACTAAAGGCATTCCTAATACTAGATCAACACCTCTCAAGTTGGTTGGCACAACCATGAGTAAGGAACCCATCAAATGTTCTTAAGATACTCCCTCCCATGGAGGGGGTATCTATAGTGATTTGTATCCTCTTTGAAATCTGGACAAGAAAGCCTCTATTGATGTTGAACATGACTAAGAACAACCTACAAAGAATATTTTTTATGGGTGGGTGATGCATGATTTAGATACAAATAACATTGTGAATCCAAAACATGTTTGATGTTAAGTGATAGAGATGGTGATGTGTTGGATTTATTTAGTGATGGATCTAAATGAAAGTTGAATCTTGGGATGTAAGGGGGTATTATATAATCAATTAAGAAGACAATGGTTCATAGGGTTCATTCGGTGGTTTTAGAATTGGACATCCTATGTCTACAAGAAGTTAAGGATACTAGTTTAATTCTAATCACAATCCTAAAATACGTTTGGTCTGGTACTTCCATGTTTCATACTAGGAATGAGGATGTGTGAGGAGGGTGCAACCACTCTGATCTCACTTAAGCTAAAAGCCTATGTTATTGGTTAGGACTTTACTCATATATTAGACTTGTGAGAGTGCTCCTCAATCTTAATGGAAAGGTGTCAGGCCTTGCTAAGTTGTATTCACCTAATTTTGCTAAAGAAAGAGCTATGTTGTGGGACTAACTAGCTAAATTCGTCTTGGAGGTACACTAGCTTGTTTGTGAAGAATTAAATAATGTGGAGTCCTAAGATGACAAAATTGGGGTTAAACTTATTCGTCATCCCTAGTGGAAGTGTGTATACAACTTTAAATGGCCTCAAGTTTAGAGTTGGACTTATGACTTGAACATGTATTAATGATTCAATTCATTAGATCTATAGTCCACTTGGTCAAACCTTTCGGCTAGCAAATAAAATAGTCATGAAGTGTCTTGATAGAGCTATGTTGTTGGAGGAAAATACATTCTATTTTTACTATTATGGAGGTAGGCCAATGAAATTCCTAGTGGAGGACACTCTATCTAACCACCAAACCATAGTTTTCTCTAATTCCTGGGTAGTAAAATGGGAATGGCCAAATCCCTTTCTAACTTAATGTTTTCCATCTTCAACACACATATTACATTTACATCATGTTACATATTAGGAACTTGTTTCCCAAGCCATAAGGGGAAGACATTTGGAATGATTGATGCAATGATTTCATTTGATAAATCACATCATTCTTGCAAGGGTTCAACCAACATATAAAAGCTATATAGTGATTATTCCATAAAGAATCCAAGAAAGAGTTTGAGGAAAATCCTCTTGTTAGCTTCAACATACTCCCTCTGATAACACTCTTCAATCATGAATTGATAATATACAAATTTTTTTGAAGCTCGATGAGATTCATTAGGATCAATGTGCCCAAATATGGTCTTAGCTTCATTGTATTAAGACTAGGAATATGTCCATGAATAATATTTTGAGAAAATGATCCAAGATGGATCTGAACCAATGAATGGGTGTAAGACACAATACCTGTAAGAGAAAATTCAACAATTTATGAAGTATAACAAATACTATATAACAATGAAATTGTAAAACTTGAATAAGAAAAAAATGAGAGTTGGAAATAAAAAAAATGAGAGAATTAAATGAAAAGGAAAAGAAAAATAAGAAAGAAGGCCGAGGAATGGGAAATGAAGGGTCATGGCTATTGGCCTTCCCTTCACCCCCCAACTCTCCCTATTTCTTGCTTCACTCTCATTGTCAATGGGTATTTTGGCCAAGGAGAGGAAGCACTAAGATAATGAACAAAATTGTAACCAAATGTTTTCCAAAATGAAATAAAATGAGCCCCCATTCGACGTTGGTTTTCCCAATTGGGTTTCCACGGTAAAATTTCTCATCTCACTGTGATTTGTTGTTTTGTTTGATGCTATTTTTCTTCATGTTAAATTAAATTACTTCTTGGTTATGTAATGGTGTGAGAGATCATCCTCTATGTGCAAATGAATAACTCCAACAAATTCATAATTCCCATAGTCCAATTCCCTTTGAAGACTGAGATCGATGGCTGGTAAAATTCGTTTGTTTCAAATATTCAAGAATTTGCTAAATCCATATTTCCATAGATGTTAGTATATTTCTCTTTTCCATATCTCAAACTATTACTAAGTGGGTGAATTTGAGCCAAGGTAGAGGAAATCTATAACTAGAGCCAAGTTGTTGAAGTCAAGGGAAAAATGTCACTACTACATATGGTGTTGAAGTCCGATGGGAAGTTTTGACGTTACGAAGAAAACCAACATTACCATCATACATTACTCACCAATTCCCAATTTTTCATTATATTTTTTTCTTGGTGCATTGACATTTGTCAGACTTGTGATGTTGTCCATTATTCGTCGGAATTCTGACTCATATTCGATGGTTTGAAATAAAACAACCTTTTTCACGGCCCACTCCAATACAACTAAAATTTTCTGTATCCAAGCAAGACCATCGATGCTACCATGCTGACATCACCATAGTGACCCACCAATCCCCCGTGGCCCGCCATTGTGGCACCCACATGGCATTTCCATGTCAATAAAGTATTTGTCTCATGGGTGCGTTTGGAACATTGGGCCTTAATTATGCTAGCTAGGGGAGATAAAAATGTCCTTCATAGGATTATTATGCCTGCGTTGTCTTGAGAAGTCAATTAAACGTGAGTGGACGAGATATATTGAAAATTACAAGGATTAATGGATGAACATAGTGTAGATTAAAATTTTGCATGATGCGGGAAGGATGGATAGTACCTAAACCAAATCAACTATGCCACCAAATAGGCTATGATCGAATATGAAGTTATTTAATGTGACCAATGAAGTCCTATGATGGCCAGTCCTGACTGATACTTCCATGTCCCAGAGTTACCCCTTTGTATAATGAAGGGATACTATTCCATGAAATTATAAATAGCTAGGTGTAGAGTGGTTAAGTCTGTATAATCCAAGTGCCGCAACAGTTTTTCAGGACGTTGAATCCATTTATGCATTCAAAAATGCAAGTTAAACAACATAAAATTGCAATTTTTCCTAGATTTAGATCACCAAAGTTAAACAACATAAAATTGCAATTTTTCCTAGATTTAGATCACCATATTCTAGTGAAAAATCCTAATTAAACGTAGAACATTTAGACTATGCCACCATGGGAAAAAATTGGGAAGGATTCAGGTGGATGGATCAGAGGTCACAATACTGTACCTGTATGTGGATGGTGCCACAAGTCAAGAAGAAGCACACTTCATCAATGTTGACAATGCAAGAGACCTCAACATAGAGAAAGGGGGAGTCTCCAAATACAATAGGAAGAACCAAAGGAAACATAACACATCTTGAAGGGAGGATTTGATGATGCCAACACTTCAAAGGGAATGTGACGGTACAAGGATATGGGAGACAAATTAGTTCACCAGAAGGAACATGTCCAGATTGGTCAGGCCAAATGGGAATTAAAGGTGTTTGACCTAGGTATAGGATACTGTGGCAGTTTTTTTGCAACAAGACCATAAATCATGGTAAACATATACTTGGTTGTATCAATCCTGTCCATCCCCACTATAATCCTTTGCCTCAAGTTGGTCCCCAATACATCATCAACCATTAACCATCACTTCCACTACTCTCTTTCTTCCTAATTGTGCACCCTCCATATCCATACCACACTCTATGTCTTCCATTAGACTCTTCGATGCACTACCAAGTTTGGAAACCATTCACACTGTAAGATTCTTCAGTACCACCCCACAGTGTGAATATGGTGATTGAATAAAACACCCTTCTGATGATCAATTGCAGCGGACGACTAGCTACAACAAGGCATAGTGTGCCTCAAGTACTAATCATCACCTTAGACTTGTAACAACTGGCTCGAGGACTTGTGAATACATGTAAAGTTAGTTATGATCATCTTATGTAAGTGACCTATGGGTCAAGGTGGTCCCCATAGGGAATATACTATATAAGGTTGTAAGTAGAGAGATAGAAAAGGAGAGGCTTGTTAGAGATACCTTAGGAGGAATATTCAGAGAGAAGAAAGTTGTAGAATATGTATTACAGTTTGCTCAGTTTTGTAATGGAGTCTGTAACTGTGATGTTTGTCATGTAAAGATCCTTCTATTATGAGGAATTAATGAAAGATCAATAATGTTTTGACTCATACTTGTATTATATGTGATGCTTGTTGTGATATTTAGTGCTTATATGGAATATTTAAGTGATCTTTAATGCATCTTTATAATAATGTATGAATCTACCTACAAGAAATTATATTTCAAGTTTTTTTTTCCAAAGTAAAAAATCATTGTATTGATATTTCTAGTAGAAATGAAATTCACGTTGTCAAGATCCCTTCAAATTTTAATGTTAGCATGCATTTCCTTTATAGAATGACTCTATTATATAAGAATATAGTCTATCCTTATGACTTTGACTCTTACAATCATTCTTATACATGCCACTCTTTAAACAAATAATTCCACAACATTAAGCTGATGCTAAGACAAAACCACGAGACAAACTCTCCCCAACATTGCATAAACAATAATTAAAACATGATAAAATATCCATTCATCAAAAAAGTTGTAAGAGTATTAAATCTATAAGAGTATGGTCCTTAATCTCATGAACAATCATTTTCCTCCAAAACGAGTGCTTCCTTTAACAACTAATCATCTTTGTAGTTGAACTCTTAGTAGACATGAGCAAAGGAAACCTCTTAAAAAAATAATTTCGTTTCCCTAATCCTATTGAAAATAGGCCCCAACTCCAAGTTAGAAATGTTACTTTGACCATTTTCCTAGTCCATCAGAAGTTTGGAGTCACCAAAGACATGTAGCCTCTTAACCTACCTATTCAATGCAACCTCAAGTAGGATCTAGAGGGAATATAGTTCTACTATATTATTTGTGCCCAATTCTTCCCCATACTTTAGTAAAATGTAATTTGTGTTATCTAGATAAAGAATGGCCCCAACTCCACAAGTCCTCATAGTACCTTGTCATGCTCCATAAAAAATTCCCCAAAGCTTAGTGCGATCTATAATTGGTTCTTGCAGGCTTCTTGGAACATTATTCTTTGGTTGTTTCCTTCCTTCTCCATAAGAGACTCTAATGTGATGTGAAATTCTTCCTAAATATGCCACTTTATATTCAAAAATCAAATTGTGTTGTTGGTTAACCAGATGCCCCATAACACATACCTAGGTAGTTCTCTATGCGAGGAAACAAATTTATCAGTCATCCAAAATTCCATAGATTCTAGAAGATTTAATTTATCCCAATGAATTTGTAATTTGAAACTATTGGAAATGTCCATCCATACAACTTTGGTGAATTGGCAGTAAACGAATCAATTATATTACAAGTGACCAAATTATATTTAAAGTTTTCCTTATGATTTGGAATGTTGAAACTGTATTAAGTGACCAAATTAAAATGCATGCCCAAGATTCCTTGTAGCTCCATAAATTGTTTTATAAGTTTTAATATGGATTTAGATATATGGTAAATTTACCTATTTCATCTATTAAAGTACAATTGAAGAACAAGAGAGGTTTATTTCATGCATCGAGATTTGAGTTTTCATGTAAATTTGAAGGCAAAACTGCCTTAGAGTAAAATGCACAATATGGTATCGATTTTGACCCAAATTGAGTGGTTCAACTTGCATAAGATGTAGTTTGCGATATTACACATGTCTATAACATTATATTGGAATTTGGTGAAGGGTGACATATACATTTTGGTTTGGAGTTACATGCTTGACCTAATATGTATTGTTACATATACAACTCTGAAATGATTTATAGTGATGGATGATAGATTAATGATTCCATAAGTGAAATATAATGGTTGTGGATTGTTGTTGTATATGAAGATACTCAGTAGGGAATTTATGCAAGAATTCTTGCATATTACGATTTAAGACTAGGGTTGAATATAATTTGTTGTTGCTAAAGGAAAATAGACTGCTTAGAATATTTGGTGTTCCATTAAGGACCAACCACCTTAATATTGGGTAGGGATAAAAAAACATAATTGGTACAGACCTAAGACATTTCCCACTTCAATATGGAAATTATGAAGATCAATGTTTAATGAAAATTCAAAAATTTGAGCTCATTTACTTGAGGTTTCTAATATCTATTTCCCATGAAATTTGAACCTTATCATTGAATATAAAATATTAGCTGTAGTAGAATATATTTTACTTCATCATCAGAACTACCAAGTTATCGGCCCACCAAGCTTAACGACTTACCGAACCAGCAGGTCACATGAAGACTTATTTTCATTTTGTGTCCCGACCCTCATGCCACCATGATGACATGGATGATGGCATGACATGACACATGGTATTGACATGGCTACTTTTTGGCTCTGATGTGGAATCAACATGGCTATTAACATGGCATTGATGTGACATTGGCCACTGACCCACCAGACATTGGGAAATCAGGGCTTCAAAAACCACTTCACTCCTTTACTATGATATGGTATATAGGGCTACTGGTCCATCAGGATCACCAGGTCACTAGCCCATCGCCCCCCCCAGGACTTCAAAATTGTGCTAATACACCTCACTCTGATCCGATCCTTTGATCCAAGTCATCAATTTCTCAAATGAATGTTAAATATTAAATATTGCTTCAGATCAGACTTTTCACAGTAATCACGATTCAACTGGACGATTGAGGCATCATTCCACTGGGCCACCGGGGCACTGGCTTAATGGCCCAACTGGAAACATTTTCATCGTGCATTCTAACATCCCTGGGTTTTAATCCCCATGAATTTTAATGTAATTGTATAAATGTTATTTAGGCCGGTGAGTCGATGTTTTGGGGAAAGGAGCCTATATTGATTAAATGTGGTCGGGGGATGAATTGCATATTATGAACATTGAAATAATTAATAAAAGTAATAATCGCTGGTCCAAGGGGGGATATGAAAAATGATGGGGGGATGTGATTCCACAAGAGAGAGGGGTCCAAGGGGGAATTATTCATGGGTATTAATCCAGCCCACATTCCCAAATTATTGTCATTGTATATAACCTTCTAATAGTTGATTGAGTGTATGAGAAGCCAATTATTTAACTCCTGCAAGAGGGTGGGTGTGAGGAGTCACATCCCATAGTTATTGGAGAGCATGGGAATGAGTATAATCAACTTTGGGAAGAGTGTAAGTCAATTCAAGAAAGAAAACAAAGGGAGAAAATTTGTATGGCCAATGGGGTGGTTCTCTGGACAATCACGTTTTTGGGATAGAGAACAATTTCTACATGCAGTTGTTTTTGGGAATCAAATGAAGAGAAAAAGGATGGGAAGAGGACCATACATGGTATACTTGAAGGTATCCATTGTTGGGCTATGGCTATGCTAGAAAAGAGGCTCGTGTGCCTATAAATTGGGTTGTAATCCTTTAGTGCATTTTCTTGTCGAGGAAATGTCTCTAGAGCCTTCTGAAGGCTGCTGTGAGAACTCCTTAAGTAACTAAAAGTTATTGGATCCTAGCCGAGGAATTCCTATCCAACCGAGTGCACTAGGGACCCTGATAAATGAATTATATAGCCCGAGGCATTGTGAGCAGTGAAAGGGGTACATTCCTTGGGTAGTGCAGGTTGTGGGGAAGATAGAGCTGGAGGATTGGAACTGCTATGGGAGTAGAATCTGGGTTTTGGGGCTGTTGTGTGTGGAGAGTGGATATCCAGTGGGTTGGATCTCCTTGTGGAATCATAGCCTCAGCTTGAGGGTGGCCTGTTGTTGAGAGAAAATGAATAGTAGTGCCTATGGCTGGGAGGTTCATCCTTCATTTGTAGCTAGTTGGTTAATCATTAACAAATAAGTGTTTATGTTTTGTTCTTATGTTAATTTCGTTGTGTAAATGGTTTATATGAATGTTGCTTGTTTGTTTTTTTCTTGAACAATTGCATTCATGTTAATATATGCTGCTAGATGCATTTAGAATTGTAGTATCAATAAAATGGTCAAATCTATGTGTGATCTGTTGCTAGTAAGCTACAAGAATTTAATTAAGTAGAAAATCATTATGTATTCCACACATAATGATGCTAATTTTTAGGTTGAGTTTGTTACATAATGGTATCAAATCTCAAGGTTCAACACTAATCTTGTATGGGCTAGGAGCCAGTATGAATTCAACAGATTCGTAGTTGTAGATTTTGTCCTGTGATGGATTTGGTGGAAAATCCTAGAAAGAAGTGAAGTTCCCAAATTTACGAACAATTTTGAGTTAAGTGCTTCAGAGCAAGAAAGAAGGTAATTTATGGCGTCAATATACAAGATGTAGAGTCGAATTCAACCATGGAAGTTGAATTCCTATGTGTTTAGGGGGAATTGGGAAGTTTACAAATCAACGACCCATATTTAATTCGACCGTGAAGATATGCTGTTGAGAATCAATGGTAGGAGGATCAAAGCAGGGTGAGAAAATTTGGATGGGCACCTTTAATTTTTAACCATTAGATTCATCAAGAATGGCATTCAAAAGATATATACCATTGGATTGTGGTGGATTCATTGAATTCTGGTGGTCGAAGTAGCCTCAGATGTCAGGGGTAGAGGCACTCCAAGGAAGGCTTTGAGAGTCAACCTGGACTGTATATCGGTGACAGTTGGGAAGTGATATCAACCATTCATCAGAGAGTGTTAGTCAGAGTGAGTTGTGGTCCTAGAGGGGAATGCACTCTGATGGGGAGTACTCCGAGGAATGATCTAGACCGTTGATCGAAGGGTGGCCGTGATGAAATGATAGTCGTTGATCTGTCATGGACTCCACATGGTCAAGAAAGAATAGGGTCAAATGAATCTATGTTAACTATCGTGTAAGTTTGAGAGTCCAACTCTATCAGATCCAATTTTTATTCGAATCTAAGGACTGTTAGATTCGATGAAGGGAGTACCATCAGAGTGGGCCTGTTAGAGTGGTTTGAGTCACTGGAACATGTGAACTCTGATGGGAGAGACGTCGATAATGAATGAGGCTTGTCGATCAGGAAGATGGAGAGATTAAATCTCAATCATAGCCTCATATTGAGGGTGGTCTTCTATTGAGATAAAATGAATAACAATGCTTATGGCTGGGAGGGTCATCCTTCATTTGCATCCAATTGGTTAATCATTAACAAATAAGTGTTTATGTTATGTTCTTATGTTAAGTACAATGTTTAAATGGTTTCTATGAATGTTGTGTGTTTTTTGTTTGCTTGAACAATTTCATTCATGTTAATATATGTTGTTATATGCATTTATAACTATAGTATTAGTAAAATGGTCAAATTTGTGTTTGATCCATGGCTGGTAAGCTATAGGAATTTAATTAAGTAGAAAAAGTTAATTTTAATATGTATTCTGCATGTAATGATGCTCAATTGTAGGATGGGTTTGTTATAGAATGATATCAGAGATCAAGGTTCAATACAGATCTTGTATGGGCCATGTTCTAGTATAAATTGAGAAGATTCGTAGTTGTAGATTTCGTTGTGTGATGGATTTGGGGGAAAATGGTAGACATAAGTGAAGTTCCCAAATTTACTAACAAATTCCAAGTTAAGTGCTTCAGATAAAACAAGAAGGTAATTTATGGCATCAATCTGCAAGTTACATAGTCAAATTTGACCATGGAAGTCAAATTCCTATGTGTTTCAGGGAAATTGTGAAGTTTACATATCGATGGCCCAAATTTAATTATACTATGAAGATCCATGGTTGAGACTCAATCACAAGAGGATAAAAGAAGAGAGAGAAATTTGATGTGAACCTTTAATTTTCAACCATTGGATCCATAGGGAATGGAATTTGGGAGATCTAGACCATTTGATTGTGGTGGATTCATCGGAGTCTGGTGGTCGAAGTAGCCTCGGATATTTGAGGTAGAGGCCCTTTGATGGGGAAGGCTCTGGCAGGAAACCTGAACCGTAGATCGACATCATCTAGGAAGTGATCTCAATCATTCACTGGGGAGTGCTGGTTTGAGTGAGTTGTGGTCCCGGAGGGGAATGCACTCTGATGGGGACTACTCCAAGGAATGATCTAGACCATTGATCAGAGAGTGTTTGTGATGAAACGACAGTCGTTGATCTATTGTGGTATCCACATGGTCGAGTAAGAAGAGGGTCAAAGGAATGTATGTTAATCATCATGCAAGTTTGAGGGTCCAATGCGATTAGAGCCATTTTTAATTTGACTCTGAGGACCGTTATATTTGACAAAGGGAGTAACATTAGAGTGGTCTAAGTCACTAGAATGGGTGAAATCCAATGAGAGACACTCTGAGAATGAAAGAGGTTTATCAATCAGGAAGATGATGAGATTCAATATCAATCGTAGATATCTATGGGTTCCACTTGATTTCCTAGCGTTAGGTGAAGAAGGTGGTAGTTAACCATCGCGCAAGTGGGGACTCTAAAGTAATCAAATTCATTGTTTGACCGACTCCGAGTATCGCCAGATATGGAAGAGAGTGTATAGTCAAAGTAGAATATGAAACCAATGGAGAAAATATATAACGATGAAGGAATTCTTAGATTGAACCCAATCTATTGATTTGGAAGGTTTCTGATAGGGAGTTTGACTATGATTTTGGGGATTTGCGTAGTTATAATTTGAAGCTTTTCGAGGGAAGGCTTCGAAAAACAACTTCGGCAATCATGCAAAGGACTAGAAAAAACTTGGAAAGCCAAATATGATCAATGATTGGGATTAATACTAATTTTGAGAGCAATGGCTTGGATCTAAGGACCATTACAGTTGCGGTTTAGTGAATTTTTCCATAAAAATTCAAGTTTTTGAAGGTCATTATCTTGTGGGGTATTTTTGAGGGATTAAACAACGTTTTTAGAAAAATGAATTTGTATGAAATCATGTGTTTTTCCAGGACATAGTTTCTACTTCTAAAATGATAGAGTTCGAAGAGAGATTTCCAACAAGATAAACTTTTTTCCTGACAGATCTTGTATCTAGGATTTATAGCCAAAACAGTCAAGGGTAAAATTTAGTACCAGTTTACTTCCAAAGGACATAACTCCTTTCTCAAAAGTTTTTCTTGGTCACAAGAGAAATATATGGAAATATATTAAACCATAGAAGACATCCATGGAACCAGATTTGGGAATATGGGTATGTAAAAATAAGTAGAAGGAGAAATAAGACACATGTATCATATAGGGATAAAAATGTAAAACAAACAAAACTTCTGTGGGATGTAACTAAAACTATGGAGCCAAGTTGAGGGTGAAATTGTGACAGATTGTTCAAAATATAGTCATGGACTTACCTGTTTGAGATTCTATCAAAAATCCAAAAGGATTTTGTGTAGGGATGCATAAATAGGGTTAAAATTGCTAAGTCAGGCAAAAGTGCAAAGGGGCAAAGTTGTCATTTCTAGAGTCCTGCATTTTATTTTTTACCGGAGAATCTATTTGAAAACCTTAGAGTTGTTGTGAGATCAATGTTAGCAGTATTACTTGTGTTAGCTAGAGAATTTTTCTAGGTTCTCAATGGATTTTCCCCTATAGGTGACAAAGGTTGGTGTTTGAGATCATTATTTTGTACTTGGGAGAAGGTGTACAAAAGGGTTAAATTGGCAGTATTCAATTGCCTATAACTTTATGCTTAATGCTGATAATTGAGCAAGAAAGTAGTCATTAGAGAGATATTGAATAATAGAATTCATATTTTGACTTAAAATTTAGTCTTGAGCCAAAAGATTCTCAAGGAATGAGAAGGAAGTTTTCTGGTGAACTTGAAGGACACCATTGGGTAGAATGGGAATTTCAGGAAGCCATAATTCTTGGATCATAAATCTGATTGAAGCATGAGTATGGTCATTGGAAAGGTAACCAAGAGGAAAAAATGTCAGGAAGTATAAGTGTTCTGTAGGGGAGTCTCGGGTTTCTCCATAAAGTGCAGGGGGAAGTGGAATTAGATTCCATGAACCATGTAATTATTCGATGTGAATATTTTCCCAAATAATGTCAAAGTTTGGAGAAACCTTCCCAGATGATAGAGGTGAGTGCTAAAGGTGATTTTTTTGTAAGGAAGAGTGTAGATGCTCAAGATATACCTATGCATAATCCTATAAGAACACTGAAAGTGAAATATTTTGACATATAAAGAGAGGTTGAGATTATTAACAAGGCATTGATTAATAAGCAAAGGAGCACTCTAGTTGAGTGTGTTTTGTGAAGAATTTCTAGAAAGAGGATAAGATTCCACAACAGAGCATTGTGTGGGTCTATTCTAGATTAATTATAGGATCAATAGGATGGGGAAGTAGGTCAACTTGTGTAGTTGACTGGAATATCAAAGAGGTGCAAAGGAAAGTGTAGGGTTGCAGGACAGGTGGTTCAAGGTTGAAAAATGTCTAAAGAAGAGTATAGGAATATTAGTATTCAAATGCTATAGAGTCTGAATGGTTTACAAGGTAAATTCAATAGAACCTCTCACATAAAGCATGAAGCCAATAGGTGATAAATATCATTGCAAGCACAATGATTTAAGAATAACTCCATATCCTTGAAGGTAGAAAAATAATGAAGGCTACAAAGCTTGCTGCAAGGGAAGGAAAAATGATATAATAAGATGAGGTGTGACACACAGAGTGGATGAGTCATATATGTGAGAAAGTATAGGAATATAGGAAGAGGTATTGTTAGATATGATCTAACAAATTATGTCTAAAAGTACCCAAAGAAAGAAATATGTCTCTCTTATCAGAGTGCGCAGTGGAAGAAGGGTACAACTGTGAATGTAGGAATGTAGCACTCCATTTGGAGAAAAGTGGTCTTGCGTGGCCAAGTGGGGTTTGGATAGCATGTGTAGAATAGGGGCCAACGGTGCACAATTGAACATAATGGCGATGCACAAGGCATCAAGGTTCTACAAGGGTTCAAGGATAGATATCTACAACAACAAAAATGAATAAATAAATAAGATGAAATAAATATGCACTGTAATGGATGATGCATATGATAAACATAGATTGCATGTGCATGAAGTGGGCATGATAATAATTAATTATTAATGTGTATTGATATGTATTGGTGCATATGGACATGATTGAACATGCTTGTGGCATGCTTGTAGATTTATAGTGGCCCTTTGATATATATATGCATGAATTAATGATGTTGTGATATTTGAATAAGACTAATGATGGATTGTGTATCAAAGAAATTGGTTATAGAGTGGATGAAGATGTTGATGATGCTATTGCATACGAAAACCATCCACATGAAGGTAAATGAGGATGGTAAAATTTTGATAAAGAGTTCAATAGAAGGGAGCCTACAAGTTTCTACAAGATATCAACTGGGCTGGTAGCTTCAATTAAATGTAATAAAAACCAGACATGTATGCATTTAGGGTTGTTTATTATGCATAAATGATGAAGGGAATTGAGGTATGAATTCCCTCAGTCAAATATCAATATTTGATTTGATGTAAAGGCAAGAGGCCTTGAGTATGCAAATATTAATTGTTGCTTGAATGCATTTATGGGAAATTTAATTGCATATTGTGTTATGATTGGTTATTTGATCATAACCAAGTTAAGTCACAATACTTTACTCCTGTTGTAGCAATGAATTCCATAAGAAATGGTCATCTGTGAGGCCATGCTGTGGTTGTATATGGAAAGGCTATTGTACCATCCAAGTGCATAATAGTTTTCCACTATATAACCGATGTTTGGACTGCAACCTTTTTTCTTACACTGAATAACACTAAGGGATGATGTTCCTAGTGTTGTGTATGGGTTGAAGAGAAAGGTATCCAAATGATCAGATGGGTTATGGGGAAGACTTTGGATGATGTATTGAGGCATGAGACATACCTTTCAACTCACATGGTGGAATACATGACATGGACATATGGTATTCCAGAGTCAATGCAAGGAAGCATTGTGTAAATGTGGCCATGGGTATGAGCACATTGGTTTTAATTATGGGTAATGTTTTATTTCATTATGAAGAGCTTGGTGTGTTGATAGTGCATGTACAGTGAATGATAGTTTCATTCTAAATAATATGATTATTGGTTTAATTCCATTTTAAATGTGAATAATTCATAGAAATGATTGAATTGTTGGTAAAATACAAATATGAGATAATTTCAGGAACTGTTGTAAACATGCATGAATGCTAACAATCTGTTTAACTACATGAGATTTCAGAACATGTAGGAAGAATGATCCTGGATATGGCATGGATGTAATCCAATAAAGGAGACTGATGCTTGTTGCTGTGTGATCCAAATACAATTAGCAGGAAATCCCATGCTTGAGAAATTTTATTTCTCTTGTATAAAACAGTTTTGAAATTTATAATTTAAAATTGCTAACAATCTATTTGGTTGCACTAAAGTTGAGAAAATTGTAGGGATAATGGTCTTGGACATGGCAAGGATGTAAGCCAATAAATAAGACCAATGCTTGTTTTTTTGTGAGCCAACCATCATGAGAGGAAATCTTTTGCATGGATTTTTTTTCCTATGTAAAACATATTTGAAAATTTATAATTGAAAATTATTATGATATGCTAAAAACTTGTTTGGATGCATGGAAATTGAAAAAAAATGTAGGTAGAGTGTGTCAATGTTTCATGAAAACCTGCACATGAGACCTAGCTAAAGAAAATACAAATAAATCTTATCAAGAAAAGGATGAGAGATTCAATATTGAAGAATGAGAAAATATATTCACACTACTCCAATTAGCTAATCAATATGAATACAATGAATGAGCGATATACACTCATATAGGAAAGAACATTCCATAATTAATAAAAGTGCACAAGTAGTGAGATTTTCCTAGGAATGCATGCATAATAGTGATGGTCTAAAATATAAAGTCTAAAATAGAACTAGCCTTAGTTAACTACCACTGAACTAGTGAGTCGAAAATAGAAATATTTCCAGCACCCCCCATGAACATCACTACGGAGTAATAAAAAATGAGTCGTGACATGTAGGCCATAATAGGTACTCATGTACAATGAAACTAATGAACACTAAATAAAAAAAATGAGGAAAGAGGGAAAACCATGTGGGAACAAAACCCCCCTTAGAAGACAATGCATCAAAAGAAGAAAAGGCATCTGCTAGGAAATTGTGTTCTTCACTCCAAGACAATCCTGCAAAGTTTGAAACTTCAGTCTAGTGAAGGTCTTGGTGAAGATGTCATTAGTATGTTCATTGGAAGGAAAAAACTACATATCAATGCTCCTATCATGTACTAGATCTCTGATAAAATGCATGTGGACCTCAATGTGTTTGGTTCGCTGTCGTTGTACTAGATCTCTGCAAAATCTCAGTGTACTCTGATTGTCACATTGTATGGCAGTCGAACAGTGAAACTAGATACCAATCTCAGTAAGGAAGTGTTGAAGCCAAAGTGCCTAAATGACACAGTTGACTACTCCTCTATACTCGGCTACAACGGAGATAAAGAAATGGTTGATTGCTTCTTAATTGACTAGCAAATAGGGCCTGACCCCAAACTAACAGTGTAAACGGAAGTGGACTTGCAATCTGTGCCATCACCAGCCCAATCTGAGTTTGTGAAGCCTATGAGATCCAATGAACAACCAGTTGCATAGTGAATCCCATAACTCATGGTGCCCTAACATATCTGAGGATGCGCTTGGCAACCTTCCAATGCAGATCATGGGGCTCCTACATGTATCTGGAAACAGCTCCTACTGTATATGAGTGTTGAAATAATGTAACTGCGAAGAGCATTCTTATTATTTTGTAATTGGATTAAATCCCCATTGTGGATTAATCATGTCATTATTATTATTTGTATTATTAGGTTAATCCCCATTGAGGATTAACTAAGTCGGTAATTGTATAAGGACCAAATCGCCTTTTGCAGATTGGTCATCGGACAATTATAATGTAAAGAATAAGAAGTCGGCCC
>CBVK0102779710.1:0-11036 GCA_900067695.1 Picea abies
TATGCTATTGCTATCACTTTTGGTTGGTTGCATTCTTTTGCAGGATCATCATTATATGAGCATTGGAATGGAGCTAGGATGGCGATAGCGAGAGGAAGCGACATTTAAATGGTATGTCACTCATCCCTCTTTAGTTAGTAAATTCAATACTTAAACTTAAGGAAAGCGTCATGTTCTGTCTTTCTTTGTTCTAGACCCAGGTGGATCTAGGGAGATCGGTTTGTGTCCGCACTTATGGATTTATCCAATAACAAGCCACTAGATTCATTGAGTGGATTCGGCACATCCACCAACAGGTCCATGAAATTTTTCACAAAGCCAATGCTAAGTACAAGCAACGCCATGATCAACACCAGGTACTGCACAAGTTTCAGGTGGGAGACAAGGTCTGGTTACATTTGTAGAAATAATTCCTTACAGGGCCCCATCAGAAGCTCCATCCACTTCGTTGTGAGCCTTACACTATCACCAAGGTTGTGGGTGACAATGATTTTGATTCAACACTCCCCCCTTACTTGGCTTGCACCCAGTGTTTAATGTGGACCTCCTCCGGCCATATTTTCCACCATTATTGGACACTTCGGAGATCGAAGAACAATTGACACCAACATAGCTCAAAACTGAATGCATGGAACATGCATCCACTGATCAGATAATAGACACATAGGTCAAGGGAACTCGCCAACATAGGATCCAACTTTATCAGGTTGTCAAGGCAAGGAAGCTCCTGCACCAAGGAAAGTGGCTCACCCAGGGCCAAATTCAATATAAATTTCCTCACCTAATGGGGGCACTCAATGAAATGGAGACCATTGCTTCCTAAAGGAGGAGGATTGATCCAGGCGGATATTGGTGGCCACCCAACTATTCCAACTGGCTCCTCTTGACAACTTTTAGTTCAACACATTTCTCTGTAATTATGACATTTCTTTGTAATTGTGGGTTATGCACTTCTGGGGCTATCCTAAAGCCCTACACAACATCCAAGTGGATATTGGTGGCCGCCCACCTATTCCAACTGGCTTATTTTGGAAGTTTTCATGTCAATACATCTTTTTGTACTTCCAGGGTTGTTTTGGGACCCTAAACAATTTTTTTTGGCTTGCCACAATCAAAATATAGACAGAGTCAAATTTTGATGAAATAATGTGTATTTCTCGAAAATACCTTTCCAACGGGCTATCACACGCCTAAAACAGAGGTTGTATGCAAAAATTACGACCCTGGGAAGTTGAGGTACCAACTTTCCCATCAGGGCCCATATAACTTTTGGCGTTTCATCTCCTAGGGTTAGGTTTTTGGATGTCTAGGGTTTTGGCATTCATAAGTAATGTTAAAAATTCCTATGGAGCCTCATTGTAATCATTTTTCTTAGACAGATGTGCGTAACAACCACATCTCTTCTCAGAGATAGCTACCAACATTTGATCAAGTTGTTTTCAATTCTACAGTTTTATAGTTTCAGCCTATTTTATTTATTAAATAGAAGTTATTGTTCACTGAATATCTATTGTTGTTATGTTTATCTCTGTGTTATTGTATTCAGTCTATTATTCATTTAGTTCCACTTATAAATCCAGATCAGTGGTATCAGAGCGGTTTGCTCTTCATTTATTTTTTTTCGTGCATGTCCCTGACAAGATCTGGGTACAAGAAGTTGGGACTTGTACCAGTCAATCCTTTACAAGATCGGTCATGCCAAGACCGAAAACAACTCATGGGAGATGAGAAGAAATATGATGGAGCACAAGATCCTTTTAAATTGTTTCTCGAGGAATCCCTTGCACGACAAATGAACGAAATGATGGACAACTTTGCACAGATCCTTCGGTAGCTGCACATAGGAGACACATCATCAAGCGACCATGCAACCCCCTTCAAGGTACAAGTAAAATTTGATATTCCATTATTTGAAAGACTAATATATGTGGATGTTGTAGATAAATGGATAAATCTTCTCGAAGGGTATTTTTCAGTCCACAATTTTTTCGATAGGGAAAATATTACTTTTGCACTCCTCAAGGTCATCCCCCATGTTAAGGACTGGTGGGATACTTACTCTGAGCAAAGAACCATAGAGGGATCTGCAAAATTTGTAGTCGCCCCCACATGAGATTCCTTCAGGGATGCCATTAAAGAACAATACTACCCTGTTGGAAGCTACAATGATCAGTACACAAGATGGACCACGATGCATCAAGAAAGGGACCAGACAGTACCAGATTTCACCAATATTTTCCATACCCTGCACACCAAATTGGGTATCAAAGAATCTAAACGACATCTGGTGCTCAAATATCGTGACTATATGCATAGATACATTCAAACATAAATGGAGTTTCTGGACATCACATCATTAGGTGTGGCTTATAGATATGTTGTCAAGATCGAGAAGAAATTTAAGCAGAAGAGGCGAGAGTTTGGATCTGCAAACTCGTCACAGTCGAAGTAGGGAAAAGGCGGCCCAACCCAAAAAACAAGGGATAGATCAAATATGGCCACTCTCAATACAACCAGTCCAAGCCGCAACCCAAGAAGTGTAATGAGAAGTCTAAGAGGGACACGGGAAAGTGGTGTGAATACCATAAGAGCCCTTGGCACAACACCGAAGAATGTTGCTCCAAGCAGTCACTGGTGGCCGAGATGAAAGGTTCCAAGTCAAAGACAAATTCTGAGTCTGAATCAAATCCAAAAGGAGGGAAGTAGATTATTGATGTGGAACCCAATGCCATTGTCGCTATCACCAAATTCCAGCCAAGCGAACCAAAAGAACCATAGGAAGGGGAACGCCTCTTTCACTCATAGATGTGGGTAAAGGGGGCTCCGCTTCATTTCATTTTCAATAGAGGCAGTCAAAAGAACATGATATCAACAAAGGTCATCAAGCGCCTGGACCTGCCAATAACACCACACCCGCAACCCTACACCATCGGTTGGCTTCGCCAAGGAAGAGATCTCTGCGTCAACCAACAATGTTGTCTGCCCTATGACATCAAGCCCTTCAAAGACAAGGTATTGTATGCTATTTATCCACTTGAATTTTGTGATGTTCTTTTAGGACATCCATATTTGTGGAAGTGAAATGTTGTGTATGAGTCTAGACCCTGTAGTGTTTTTATTACTTTGGGTAGAAAATTGTACAGGATACCAGAGGTAGCACCACCTACCTCTATTTCTTTAATATCTACTAAGAAATGCAGTAAGGTCATTTCATAGACCGGGAAGTCTGTATTCTTTGTGATCCGTGCTCATAGTAAGAAGAAGGTCGTCACTACATATGTGACCTCTACACAGAGCCTCTCTTTGCAGCAGAAGCAAGTGGACCGGATCATGGAAGAGTACAAATACATCTTCTCCTCACCCACCAAGGTACCAATGCACTGCCAATTCAAGCATCCAATTGATCTAACCTTCGGTGCACCTCTACCTAATGGACCAATCTATTGTCACTCGCTAATGGAAAATGATGAAATCAAGCGTTAGATCCAAGAGTTGCTTCAAAAGAGGCACATCATACCCAACTCCTCCCCTTGCAGAAGCCCGATTATATTGGTACAAAAGAAAGACAAGACCTGGCGGCTCTGCATTGATTACAGAGCATTAAACAAAATCACATTCAAGAACCGATACCCAATTCCCCGAATTGATGACCTTCTTGAAAAACTCAAGGGGGAAAATTTCTTCAGCAAGATTGACCTAAAGTCTAGCTACCACCAGGTTCCCATCAAACTAACTGATGTATGGAAGACAACTTTCAAATCTAAATAAGGTCTCTTCAAATGGATAGTCATGCCCTTTGGCTTAACAAATGCACCAACAAATTTCATAAGGTTGAAGGATGATGTATTGAGACCCTTCACCAACTCTTTTGTGGTGGTATATCTGGATGACATCCTCATCTTCAACATAACTTGGGAGGAACACATGCATCATATTCAATAGGTTTTGAGCACTCTGCAGTAGCACAAGCTATATGCAAACTTAGAAAAATGCTCATTTGGCATGAACAGGGTCCAATACTTGGGCTACATTGTTGATGATCATGGGGTACATGTGGATCCAGCTAAGATCCAAGTCATCCATGATTGGCCAACCTTGACCACACTAACCGAGCTTCAGAGCTTTTTGGGACTTGCCAACTTCTATCGACGGTTCATTTTGGAATTCTCCCATATTGCATGGGCCCTAAACCAAGTGACCAAGGGCGGTGGAAGGGAAAAGTTCACATAGGGGAAGGAACAAAAACGAGCATTTGATGATCTGAAGCATCAGTGGTGAACAACTCTAGTACTCTCCTTACCCAATCTACAACAATCGTTCGAGATTGAGACTGATGCATTTGACTATGCTGTAAGTGTAGTTCTCACTCAACACGATCATCCAGTAGGATACCATAGTGAGACACTCTCAAATACCGTCCGAAAATACCCCACATATAACAAGGAAATGTATTCCATTGTGCAAGCCAGCCGTCAATGGAAACATTACATTCTTGGAAAGGAGACAATCATCCACACTAATCACAAGCCTCTATAGTTCATACAAACATAGGGGAAGTTACAGAATGACTACCATCAAAAGTTGTTCACATACCTGCAGTAGTTCCATCTCAACATCAAGTATAAGACAGGGAGCACAAATCGTGTTGCGGACTGCCTCAATCGACGTCCCGGGTCTGCACTCACCACCGTGCTCCATTCCTGGGGGCATGAGGCATATGAATGGCCCCAACTTTATCAACGAGATCCTGACTTCGCCACAACCTATCATCTCTTGGGTACAGGCATGGATGTCACCAATTTTCACATTCAGGATGGACTGTTATGCCATCTGGGCCACCTCTGTGTTCCTACAAGCGAGCGTGCAAAGATAATTTGGGAGGTTCACTACAGTCAGGTGGAAAGACATTTTGGCGTAGAGAAAAATGTGGTCATTCTACAGAAACATTTTTATTGGCTAAAACTTTAACAGGACATTAGCAAGTATATCAGATCTTGCACGGCCTGTGCCATTTCCAAGCCAACCATCAAGAAGCAAGGCTTATAAACCCCTCTTCCTACTCCCGAGAGGCCTTGGGAATCCGTCTCGATGGATTACATGTCTGGCCTTCCGTCCACCAAGAAAGGAAATGATTGTGTATTTGTGGTGGTTGATCGGTTTTTAAAGATGGCCATTCTCACAACCTGGAAGAAGATAATCACAATGGAAGATATTACCAAGCTCTTCTTCGAATGAGTGTGGGTCCATTTTGGGATACCAAATACCATCATCTTCGATCGAGACAACAGGTTCCTCAACATATTTTGGTTGAATATCTAGTCACTATTGGACACCAAGCTCTCTAAATCCACTGCCTTCCACCCTCAAATCGATGGCCAAACAGAGGTCATCAATCGAATGATTGTGCACATCCTGCACATGTATAACTCTAAGCATCCACGTACATGGGATGAGAGTCTTTTCTATGCTCATCACAACTACAACTCCACTAACCATATCCCATTTCAGGTGGGGTTGGGATTCCAACCCTTGGGTCTCACTGATTTTGCAGTACTCTTGCAACCACACATACAAAATCTTCCCATGTTCAGTTTGAGGCCGAGAAAGCCACCAGATTCATTGAGCGGATTCATCACATCTGCCAACAGGTCCATGAGATTTTGTAGAAAGCCAATGCTAAGAACAAGCAACACCATGATCAACACCGGGTACTGCATAAGCTTCAGGTGGGAGACAAGGTCTGGTTGTATTTATAGAAAGAATGCCTTATAGGACCCCATTAGAAGCTCCTTCCACTTCGCTATGGGCCTTACACTATCACCAATGTCATGGGTGACAATGATTTTGAGCTCAACACTCCCCCCTTCCTTGGCTTGCACCCAGTGTTCAATGTGGACCTCCTCCGACCATATTTTCCACCATTATTGGACACATAAGAGATCGTAGAATAGTTGACACCAAAAAATCCCAACCCTGATTGCATGGAACATGCATCCACTGATCAGATAACAAACACACAAGTCAAGGGCACTCGCCAACAGAGGATCCAACTTTATCGGGTTGTCAAGGCAGGACAACTCCTGCACCAAGGAAAGTGGCTTACCCGGGGCCAAATTCAGCAGGAAGTTCCTCACCTGATGGGGGCACTCAATGCAATGGAGACCATTTCTTCCTAAGGGGGGAGGAATGATCTAGGTGGATATTGGTGGACACCCACCTATTCCAACTAGCTCCTCTTGGCAGTTTTTAGTTCAACATGTTTCTCTGTAATGATAACATTTCTTTGTAATTATGGGTTCTGCACTTTTGGGGCTATTCTGAATCCCTACACAACATCCAGGTGGATATTGGTGGCCGCCCACCTATTTCAACTAGCTTATTTTGGAAGTTTTCATGTCAATACATCTTTATCTACTTCTAGGGCCATTTTGGGGCCCTAAACAATGATTTTTTTTTGGCTTGCCACAGTCAAGCTATAAACCTTTCCAATGGGCTATCACACGCCTAAAACGAAGGTCATATGCAAAAGTTACGACCCCAAAAAATTGAGGTACCAATTTACCCATCGGGGCCCACATAACTTTTGGCGTTTCATCTCCTAGGGTTAGGGCTAGGTTTTTTCCATTCATGAGTAATGTTAAAAAGGCCTCTAGAGCCTCATTGTAGTCATTCTGCTCAGACAAATACACGTAGCAACCACATCTTTTTTCAAAGATAACTACCACCATTTGAGCAAGTTGTTTTCAGTTCTACAGTTTTACAGTTTTAGCCTATCTTGTTTATTCAATAGAAGTTATTGTTCACTGGATATATGTTGTTGTTCTCCATATCTCTGTGTTATTGTATTCAGTCTGTTATTCATTTCGTTCCGCTCATAAATATGGATTATCAACCTCCTAGGGTATTCTTATAAATAAATTATTAAGATCCCCTCTACGTTTTTATAGAGATGGTACTCCTCTATCTCACTCATATTTTTCAATATACTTATTCAAACTATAAATTTAAACATTCATATCATCTACATTGATGGGTGGACTAGATGGTAAAATAACTAAAAGGATAACAAATAAGTTATAGCATAAAAGTAACAATCTTAATTGAAATATACAATATTACTACATCTATTCCTTCAAATCCATTCATTTGAGCAATGAAGAAAAATATTCGAAGCAAGACTCATAAAACAAAAAATAGATTGGTGGTCCAAAACATAGATATTTAAATGATTTCATTCATTTAATATCATAAGATGCATATGAGAATCATACTCGAGATCTCATGCTTATATAAAAGTTAGAAATCACAAAAGTTATGAACTCTTGGAATAACTCTTTGCGAGAGTCTTCAAAATAATTTAACACGTAGATTGTTCAAGTTTGAATAAAATGTTTGCCTAAAGCACACCACAAAACACCTTATACTTAAATGATAAAAGGAATGTGTTCATCCAAATGGACTAGAATGGGGCTCCCATGGACCAAATATGGTAGCATACCTAGAAGAGAAGGATAAAAGAAATTAGGGATTGACTTTACTAATAAACAATAAACCAATAACGTTGGATGATCAAAGACTAGGAATAAAGAAGGGAAATGCTTAGAAATAAAAGAGTGTACTCACAAATGAAAATGGAATGAATGGATCGATCTCTCTCTCTCGATCCTTCATATTCATAACTGGAACTTGATTCCTTATGATTCAACTACTTCTTGGATAAGTTATTTGTTCTAACTAACTCTTGAACCACTCTTCGATATAATCTTTCAAAGGTGGAATTGCTATGTTTTGCTTCACTCAAAGTGAGAATATCTCATCTTGCATTTCTTGGAACTTGGAGTGTAATTCTTGAATTGATGAGAGATGGTCTTTGTTATCATTAACAAAATTAACTAACCATCATTTAATCTCATCCTCTGGAAAGTTGGCGATATTATCAAATTCACTAGCCCATGAAGTTTTGAGTATGTTTAACTCTATTTCCAATTTCTCCTTGGCTAATAACTTAAACTCTCTAACCAATTGTGGGCCCTCGAGTTTCTTGACTATTTCAAGCGATTTCAAAAATGAATCACTTCTCTTTGCATCAACCTTTTCACAACTTGAAATTAATTCACGCAAGATTTGTATTCTTACCAACCATCCGGCCTTTACTTACTTTATTCTATTATTTTGTTTCCTAGTGAAGTCACTCATGCGTGTCACTTGTGCCACAAATGCACTTAAATCATTTTTATAGAAAAACTCATCATGCTCTAAATATATTCTTAAATCATTTTTATAGAAAAACTCATCATGCTCTAAATATATTCAATTAAAGTAGCAATTCTTTGTCCCAAATTTCTCAAGCTATTGCTAACTTCCCATGCTTCTAAGATGATATTGAGGTGTTTATTTATGTTTTATGCGACATACATCCTTATGCCACTTAACAACTTTCCTGACTTTGGATGTCATGCCTGGTGTAACTTGTAGAATTGGATCTAAAGCCATGATGGATACTGGTGCAACAAATAACGCTTTAGGATTGAGAACATCCTCCAATTCACTTAGTCTCTTTTTCAATTTAATATTTTTAATCTCCTACTTGGAAATGGAATGAGCCAGAGCATCTCCAATAGTCAAGTGCAATTTAAGAATTTTAGAGGGTCCCTTCTCGCTCTTAAATAGACTCAACACTCTCAAAATAGACTAAGCGTTTTGGACAGTTTTACATCTAAGAATATCTCAGCAAGCACGCATGTGGGCCTTTACAATTTTTCCACCGTAAAGATGTAAGGTCTTTTGGCACTCAGCTTAGATTAGTTCTCTCCAAGAAGTAGGTAATAAGCATGCTATTCGGTCGGCATAAAACGCTGCAAAATCAACGTTGTAATAGTGGATTTTTTCACATTTTCTAGTCGCATGTTATGGAAAGGAACAAATACATGACGGTATAGATGTGTTCATTGTTCTATAAAAGTTTTCATAAGATAATGGATATTGTTAGAATTTTTTTTATTTTAAATTAATTTAAGTTTTAAAAATATAAAAGAAATTAATTTATAAGAAAATTCAAAAATATAATATATTTAATTTATAATTAAAAAATTAAATAATAATATTAAAAATAAATTTAATAAATGTAATTATCAAAATGTTAAATAAATATATTTTATTATTATAATATATAAAAGAAAGTTGTCTAAACTTTCATACTATCATAGTCTTTTATCAAGGTTGTTTTTCTTTCTCCATTTCTTCCTTAAAAAAATATTTTTTTAATAACATATAAAATAAATGAACAATTATTAACTAAATTTAATGAATAATAAAAACATATAATTAATCCTATTATAATAAGATTGTATTATTATAAGATTGGATAAAGTTGAAATTTTTGTTCCTCATCACTAATATTCAATATATTTCTTTCTCCATTTCTTCTTTAAAAAATATTTTTTTAATAACATATAAAATAAAGGGTGACTAGTGGAAACCCTAGCCACAGATTCGCGCTTGATCTATCTTCTGGTTTTCGATCGATGTCTCATTTTTCTCTTGACGTGTTTTGGGTGCGATGTAGAGGTGGCCAAGGTTTCTTTCTTTGTGTGTGTGGATATTCTGGCAGTTGTGGAGCTTCAAATTTCGATTATTCGGTTCTCCTTTGCTCGGATTTCGCTGTCATTGGCCTTGATTTTTTTCTCTACTTCATTTCCGTTTTTTGTTTTAGCGGTGGGGTTTTGTTGCGACCTCCTTGGTCGCGACTTTCCAGATCCGGGGCTTCTTTTCTCAGATCTGTCCTCCTCTGTGGATGGGGATTTATTCGTGTTGCTCTGCAGCGTTTTCAATGGTTTGATTGGGGGTTGATTGTCTCCTCTGATGTGGTTTTCCTATGCGGCTCCTAGATCTGTGGCCTCCATTGCGGATTTCATTTTGCAATAGTTTGTCAGAGGTGTGGGTTATTCCTTGTGGTGCCCCCCCCACCCGGCCATGGAACCCTTATTCTTGTGGTTGTCTTGTTGTCTCCCCATCTAGATTAGCTCCTGTGTATACTGGTTGTTCAAGGTGTGATGCATGCTCAGAGTTTTTCCCTTGTCGTTTTTTCCATGGGTGCCAGTGCCATGATCTTGCATTCTTGGCGGTTGGTGGCGAGTCTCTGTAACTCTTTGTTGTCGGTTATGGAACTCTTCTGCTCTTTTGTCAAGAATAATTGCTCTTCTACTCTTTTGTAAAGAATAATTGCTCTTCTACTACTTCCCTTTGAGCTATTGTGCATTGAGGTCCTATTTTGAGGGCGTGCGGTGTTGCTGCTCTCATTGACAGCTTCTTGAGGTCCTTTGTTGGGCGTGTCGTATTCTTTGGGCTCATTGTTCGTTGAGGTCTATTATGTTGGCATAAAGTGTTGTTTGGGTCTATGGCAACACTTTGTGGTTTTGTGATGGGCGTGTTGAACCTGTGGGGAGTGTTGGTGTTTTTTTGGCTATGTTCTTGTACTTGGGTGCTAGGAGCTTTAGATCTCTTTCGACCTATCATTCTCTGGTTGACATTGGGATGTATGTCGCCCAGACATAGTCCGTCCAGTTCTTGGAGTTTTCTCGGGAGTTTTGATGTTTTTATCTTTTCACGGCTAGTTTGGGGTTTCTTGGCTTTCAGTTACATATCTGATCATGTGTGTATGATGCATTGTCCGTTTGTTTCCCAATCGATTGTGGCCATGAATCATCTGATGTTTTTTCCATATGAACAATGCTATTTGACACCTACATAATATAATTTTGTATTTTCGAATGAATAAAATTACATTTTTTTTATAGAAAAAAAAACATATAAAATAATTAAATAATTATTAATTAAATATTATTATTTTTAAACATATAAAATAAATAAATAATTATTAAATAAATTAAAATAACATATAAAATAAATGAATAATTATTAACTAAATTAAATTTAATGAGTAATAAAAACATATAACTAATCCTATTATTATAAGATTGGATAAAGTTGAAATTTTTGTTCCTTATCACCAATATTCAATATATAGTATTGTAAGA
>CBVK0102779728.1:0-13092 GCA_900067695.1 Picea abies
TTGGTGGCCACCCACCTATTCCAACTGGCTCCTTGTGTCCATTTTTTTTTAAGTACGTTTTTCTATACTGCTTTGTAATTGTGGGTTCTACACTTCTGGGGATGTCTGAAGCCCCACACATCCTCCAGGTGGATATGGGTGGCCTCTTGCCTAATCCAATTGGATTATTTTGTATGTTTTCATGTCAGGACATCTTGTTGTACTTCCAGGGCCGTTTTGGGGCTCTAAACATTGTTTTTTTGGCTCGCCATAGTCAAACTATAGATGGAATTAGAGTTTGATGACGGAATTTGTATTTCTCTGAAATACCTTTCCAACAGGCTATCATGCACCTAAAATGAAGGTCATATGCAAAATTTACAACCCTTGGAAGTTGAGGTACCAAATTACACCAACTTACCCATAGGGCCCACATGACTTTTGGAATTTTACCTTCTAGGGTTAGGTTTTTGGATGTCTAGGGTTTTGGCATTCATGAGTAATATCAAAAAGGCCTCTAGAGACTCATTGTATTCCATTATTCTCAGACAAATGTGCATAGCAACCACATCTCTTCTATGAGATAGCTATCACCATTTGAGCAAGTGTTTCAGTTCTCCAGTTCTACAGTTTCAACCTATTTCATTATTTAATAGAAGATATTGTTCACTGGATATTTGTGTTATTCTTCACATCTCTGTGTTTATTGTGTTCAGTATGTTAATCAATTCGTTCCGCTCCTAAATATGGATCAACTTTCTTTTTCATACTTTTTGAAATGTTTAATAGTACTAAGAGGGGGTTGTTGGAAAGATGTTTTGGATAAGTCTTGAGAATCACACAAGAATGGATCGCACATAATTTTGACTAAGGAGTAGTGCATGTGAAAATCAATTGAAGCATATGCGGGAGTCAGCATGAAAAAGGTGGAAAGTAGTTAGGATTTTGGGACATTTTGTCCACATTATAACGGGCTTAGCCCTATTTTAATGTATAAATATGTAAAGGGTCATGGTAGATAGGGGGTTCGAAGAATGAAAGGTTCTTGGTGCTTTTTGGGGTAAGTTCAGTTGAGGTTTGTATAATTCTTAAGGAATATTTTTTAGGTATGACTGAGGAGTGAGACTCGCACTGCAGCAGAATGACTAGGTAGGGTATGTCGCATGATAAGTAATTGTTAACTAATGGAAACAACTAGTGTTGGGTACAGAAATGTTGAATGCCTCACTTCCCCTCATCATTGAAAAAACTTGGTTCATATAGCCCCTCTATATTCCTTGTGTTGGAGCCGACTTTGTTTTTTCTAGCCTGTCTCAAATTTCATGTCTCAATGTTCAAAATCGAGAGGTGGTTTTCGTATTTTCCGTCTGTGGTTTCAAAATTTCTGAAGACTTATCATGCAGTAGCGATGATTATTGTACTCTCGAGGTGAGTTCTACCTTTCGGCAAAAAAAAAAATCCCCCCTTTTGTTCTACCTCGGGATTTTTCATGTTGGATGCTATAAATCACATAGTTCATAACCCCGAACAATGAAACAACGAAATCCCTTTAAAATTTTACATTAGGTCAGTAACGGGAGTAAAGTTTTCCTAAATCATGATTGAGCATCCTCGGGTTTTTGTGCCTGTTATTCTTCATATCTCTGTGTTTATTGTATTCAGTTTGTTAATCAGTTCGTTCCTCTCCTAAATCTAGACCAGTAGGGTTGATGGAGGAGGTAATGATAAGATAGCCTTAACCTTTAAGGGATCAACCCAAATCCCATCTTTGGAGATTATGAATCCTAGGAGTCTTCTGGTTTCAACACAAAATATGCACTTGTGAGGATTCAAGAAAATACTATAGTGGTGACATTGAAGAAAAATGGTTCTAAGATTCTCAATACGATCCTCTTGACGAGTTGAATGGGCAGGTAAATAATCGAGGTAAGGTTCCACAATATGCTTGATATCATGAAAGGCATACGACATGGTTGACTGGAAAGTGGCCCCAACTTTTTTAAGGCCAAAGGATAGCTTGTGATAAATATATGTCACCCATGGGAAAATAAAGGTCATATTATGCTAGTCGGACGAGAGTATATCGATCTAATTATAGCCAGAAAAATCATCCATAAATTAAAATACGACAGTTTTGGCACTATTATCGATGATTTGGTCGATAAAGGGAGTAGGGTAATTGTATCTGGGATAATCCTTGTTAATGTCCTTGTAATCGAAACAAACTTTGATAGTCCCATGTTTGTTCATAACTTGAATGATGTTTGACACCCAGTCTATTAAGGGTAAATAAACCTAGCTTTCAAGATTTTTTTGACTTCTCCCTTAATGGCTGTAGTATTTAGGGGGTGCACTGGTCAGAGTTTCTTCCATACATGTTTGTCTTCTGGGTAGGTTTTGATCTCATGAACAACATTGGAGGGATAAATACCTTACATTTCTTCATAACTCCAAGTGAAAACATCAGATAATTATTTAAACAAGGTCGTATAGGCTGTAATCTCTCCAGCTGAGCAATTTTGGCCAAGTTGAACATGTTCCATGATACCATGTTTCACCGATATGTCAATAGAAATGGTAGTTGTGATGTTCCCTAAATTCCCTTCAGATACAGTGTCTTGAGTAAGAATGGAGGATTGAGGCTTTGCGACAATATCATGTGGAAAAATGGATTGAATGTTGTTCTCTACCATATCCATATGTGGGAGGAAAGATGACTGATGATGATAATCTTCCTAGGGTGACACCTCTAGGATCATAATCTCCATAATGGACTAATTTTATGGACAAATCGATACAAGATAATCAAAATAGGGTGGAGAGGAGTCTAACCAGGATGGAAGAGAGTAGGGATCTTATGCTAGGAGATGTTGGTCGTCAAAATATGAGATGTAAGAGGCAGATTGAATCACAACATATGCAACCTTTGCTGGACTAAGTGGAATGGTGTCACCTAGTGATTCATTTTCATATGAGCTAGGTACTACCCAAGGTTCGAATGATTTGGAGAATTGTTGCACCATATTCGAAAGCATGTTGATTAAGGCAACCAGATGCGGGGGATTAGGGGCAGGAAAGGGAAAAATTCCCATGAGCGAGGAATCCTTGAGGAGACTAACCCCCACACTCTCATACTCAATATTGGAATGTCCTAGAAAAGGTATATTATTAGTAGTGTTGTTATGAACGTCGGGTGTGCAGTAATTGAGTTATTTGATGGTCAAAATTTTCCTTTGGTAAGGGAATTGAAAAATGCAAAAGACCAAATATGCGACAACAACCATCGCATAAAACCAACTATGACCAAGCAATAAGTTATAGTTCAAGGATACATAGACCACTTCTACGTTAATATAAATGATCTTTCCCCCAAACTCCATGGCTAAAGAGTGTAAGAGTCCATAAGGTATGAAGCCATTTCTATCAAATTCTTTGAGGGCAGTGGGAGACTAGTTGAATTAAGGAGAGCCAATGGCCCTCCAATAAGATAAGGACATTACACAAGTTGAGGCTCCTTCATATAAAATAGTACAATGAATATTCTTCCCATGAATGATGCTGTGAATTTGGAACGCCAGATGGTGGGAGAGCCTTGGTTGCAAATATTCTAGGTTAAACATAATAATATTAGATTAAACTAGGTCCACAACTCCAATAGCTAACAACATGGTTATATGTTGGCTAGGGAAATTCTATATAACTTCAAATATTGACTTAGCACAAGGTGCTTGTGCCAAATCTTCAACAATGTTGTAGTTTTAGAAGCATGTGAACTTGGATCAAAAGTCGATTTTCGAATTTTTCTCTTAGGCGGGTGCTATAAAGAGTAAAAAATAGGCTTCTACATTTGAATAGGGCCGTAAGGTGGAGGAGTACTGGAAGTGGAGGTCTTATCAGTAGCACCTCTATTGGTGGTGTTTTCTGGAATAGTGTCATATGTATTGCATCTATTTGTTAGACCAACTGTCTCATCACACATAAGGACATGGGTGCTTATGGAAGCATCCTCATTTGGAGGATGACTTATGGTGCCTCCTTGCAGAGGGGAAGGATTGTGAGAAACCATTTGTTGTTGCTGAAGTGAGAAAGGGTTGGTTAACACTATGGGCTGGGAGGTTCCCTTTAACAATTTGGTGACTTCCTCATGATGGGGACAATCCTTAGTATAATGGTCCTCTCTCCAAATAAGGCAGGGAAAATTCACCTTTCTTTTCGGCTTTTTTCCAGTAGTTTTTTGGGGTTTTGGATTCCCCTACTGGTTAGAGGATTTTTTGGAGTTACCTTTATTTTTCTTCTTGCCTCTAGGTTGTTGAGATGAAGTGGATTGAACCGCGTTCACCTCAAAGGATTTTGAAGGAGAAGGAACAAATTTGTTGTTCGTAACAGTCTATGATGAGGCCAGGGTGGAGGCTGTGTGGCCTTGTTTACCAGTCAATTGGGTTGTAAACTGTGCTTTTATGAAACCTATCATACCATCAACATGGGCTTCGGGGGATGGCTGGAAGGGTCATTTGACAAATGGGTAGCATTAGAATCAAATCATAACATGTGCTAGACTGGGAATACACCAGGTCCAAATATTGAGCACGACTGATTTCTTTCTCTTCGGTGACAACACCTCCCATGGTGACATCTCTAGAAATGGGTGGTAAGAGTGACTTGGTGAACCAATCTACCAAGAGTTGGTCTATAATTGCAACTTTAATCAACCATCACCACCTACTCCATTCATGAATATGATCATATATATGGGTGGAGGTGGATTTCCTAAGCTCCATTCATGAATATGATCATATATATGGGTGGAGGTGGATTTCCTAAGCAAGGTTAGAAGCTTGGTACTAGTATCATACCAGATTGACAGTTGGAAATGGGTAAACAATGCCATAGTGAGGGAGTTAAAGTTGCTAAAGGAGTATCGCAATAACTCTATATACCATTTGGTTTTCGAATCTGTGAGACTTCTCTGGAAAATTCTTAATTGAATGGAATCATCCATCAAGGAGTTGGAACAAAACCAAATATGGAAGGTCATTATGTGCTTGTTAAGATATTATCCAGGTTTTCCATCGAACTTTTGGGATATCAGAGGGCAGTTTGGCAGGAATCAATGGCTAGAATGGGGCATGCCATATGGGATCATTAGTCAAATGTGACAAATTAGAGAGATCTAAGGTATCCAAAAAGGGAAGTTGTCAGTTGGCTTGTGGATACTGGTAGTATTGATATGACATCAGTATATCAATAGGACCATATACTAGTTATGATTGCATGGTGGAACCAGATGGTTCTCCCATATAATGTGGTTGAGAGGGTTGAGGAGTAGGAAACATAGGGTTCACTAATTGAGTAGGTAAAACTCCTTGCTGAGGGATGCCTGCCATATAAGGTTGACCGCATGGAGTGTTTTCAACTCCTAGATATGGTATTCCAGTATAAAGTCTTTCAGTAGTAGCAGTGGAGGGACCCGATGAAGTTGTTTTCCCCCAGGATTGTGGTTGTTTTCTAGTAAGGGCTTTCCCCCAACTTATTTTTTCCCCCCAAGATCAATCCCCAACTTATTTTTTCCCCCCAAGATCAATGTTTCCCCTGTGATGAAGATTTCCCTATAGTTGAGGGTTCCCCCCCAGCTGTAATTTCCCCCCTAGTATGAGGTTGAACAATTTGAGTGACTGCCATTATAGTTTCAACTTGTCTGGGAGGGGGAAAAAAAATCCACTTGTCACAGGGCCTTGGGAAACAACACTGTTGGCCACTTGACTGGAGGGAAATGGTATAGAAAGACTAAGTAAAGTGGTTGGTGTAAACATATATGCAGCTCTAGTTGTGGGAACATAACTTGGTCCATGTGTGAAAGGAGTTTTGCTCGTAGGTGGTTGCGACAGGGTAACATGGGTCAATGATGTTCCCCACAAAGGAGAGGCACCATTAGTAATTATCTGTGGAAAAGTAGTTATTAGAGGGTCAACTATAGGAGGTGTAGATAGATGGGTTTATACCACCAATCTCTCTGGAAATTCAAGTTGAATGGGATCCATGCCTAAAGATTTCCTACTGAATGTATTAAGGGGAAAGCAGTAAGAAAAAAAAGAGTCAATATATCTTGTGGATGGTAACTCAATGACTGGTGAGTGAAAGGGTCTAGTTAAAGAGGGATTTGTGAGAGGGAGAAAGTTTACTTTATTGATGGTTTCAACCGCTCCCTCGATCTGGTCACTCAAGGGAGCTACACTCTCAATTTCAAAAGAAATCTCTTCATTAATAGTTCCTTCATTGGAAGGGTTGTTTGGAGGTTCATGCCATTCAGGATCCAACCCTTGCATTCTATGAGATCTTCGAAGACCTTGGTCAACCAATGTAGAATTATAATAGAAAATGTGATTTTTAAGGCCAATTACGAATGTTGAAATAACACACCCCTAAGAAATATAAAGGCAATCAACCAAGAAAACAATGGATGAAAGGATCTTCCAAATATGAGATATCAAACCATCAAAAAATATATGAGCAACATTTATGATAATCTTCACACAACAATCCCCCAAGGTGAAATAAGAGCCCACAGGAAAATTTCGTCCTAGTTCACTGAAGCAGAGATTGATCATTTGTAGCAAGTACCACAAGGAACCTTCCTTGCAAAAGGAACCCCCCTTACAGTCACCTGTGTGGAATCCTAGGAGAGGTTACCGTGTTTACCAATTCACAATGAATGACTGGGGGAGTATAGTCGACAATCAATACTAGCAAATGGGTATGGGAATGTTGGATACAAATCCGCGATCTCAAAACTGAGAAGAAGTGGTATCACCTCGAGGACTTGCCACTCTTCAAAGCCCCAAACTTGAAATAGTCCCACTAGGAAATCAAAAGAGGGGAAATATCAACCGATTTCTTCGCTTGAACTTGTGTTTGACTCCTATATGAGTGGATCTTTCCCGACTAATGCTAATTGCTACTACTGAATTTTCTCTCTCTCTAGTATGATTCTACAATTTCGTTTAGCAGCCTTGGATAGTTTACTCACGTCTCCCTAATCTAAAGGCCCTATCCTTACACTATTGTTGGTGTTCTATAAAACAAAATATGTCTAATTGATTTTATTAAGCACGTTGGTTAATTTTTTATGTTTGTTCCTTACTCAATAGGGTGTACAAATATGAAACTGATGATGTTATGACTCGACTTCAAAACCATGTAGAAATAATGAAATACAAAGATTTTGTTTTGATGAATTCTATCTGAGGAAAGGAGAGGAATTCTTTTTATTCTTAAAATAATACCCAATACCATGCAACTTTCATTTTTCCATTAATAAATGGAGAGAATTTAAATTCCAAACTATCAAATTAATATACCAAAACAAATGCAAGACAAACTCTTTTAGATTGTGTATCCAAAACTCCAACTATGAAAATAGAATGCAATTTTTTTTTGTTTCTTTCCTTTTAAAGACTTCAAATTACATGAAGAAATCAAAATATAACCTTATTTTAGTTTTGCTTTCAATTAGAATGAAGGAAATCAATGAAACTTGCAAAGGACCCCAAAGCTAAAAAAAGTGAAGAAAACAAGCACTTCAAATAGGTTAACAAGAAGTAAGATAATACAAGCACATGGATGCCTTCAACACTTGTTACTTGCAAAAATAAAATTCAACATTTCAATGCTAAAAAAAAACCATGAAAATGGAAATAAAGAGAAATCCCTTTTTGATTTTTTAAAAATCTAATCAAATATTAAAAATCAATGAAAGAGTTGTGATAAGGCCAATGATTTCCTGAATCTATGAAGGATCAATGTTTAGTCAAAGAGAAGTAAGAACTCAATGTTTAGTCAAAGAGAAGTAAGAACTCAATACGAAAATGCCTAAAACAACATATTCCAGTTCCCAAATCAATAAGAGAGATCCCAAAGACAAACAAGGACGTTGAAAAGGTTTTATAATCAAAATAATACAAGTATGAATGCCCAAAGGTAATAGGAATTAGACCGACAATGACATATACTCAACAAAAAGATCAAGAGAACCTAAAGTGGTCTAGTACTTAAAAATTGACCGGAGAAGGAAAAGTTCAAAAGGGATCAGAAAGAATAGGAATCACTCTGTTTAAAAAGAAATCAAAAGTTTAATGAACTATAAAAGACTCTGATATACAAGACTGAGGTAAAATACTGATAGAAAGAACACAGGGTAGAGCCAAAAATCACTAAGAAAAGATATTATCGCCTCTGTAACACCATAGACAGGGAAATGATCAAGGATTTATCCCCCCCTAATACACTAGGAGAGGGTGATAATCAAGAGATTATCACTCTTTACTCCCTTATAGGGGAGGTATGAAATCCTGAACCTGGTGAAAAAGACAAAATTTTGCCCAGATTTGATAGGGTCAGGTTCCTGACTTAGTAGGCTTTCTAGTGATGATGAAGGAAGGGAAAAATCAAAGAATATTCATACAATCAAGAAGGATCAAGTAACGAACAAGACTCAAAAATATCGAAAACACTAAGGAAAGATCAATATGATCATCTCCCCAGTGGAGTCAACAATTTCTGTTGTGGAAAATTTTCCCCTGTGGATAGGTGAAAACCCCCTTGGATCAAGACCCCTTTGATCCAAGACAGAGAGAAACATATGGTTTACTACTTTTCCCCTAGATCCACTCTATATGTCGACAATCAAAATGAGATGAGAAGGATATATGACTCACCTCTTTTATGTCATTTGTCCTTGCTACTATTGAGATCAATTCCCACTTCCAAAATTTCCCTCCCTTTTCTATTTTCCCAAATTATTTTTTCCATTTCTTTTCCCTCTTCTATACATACCCTCATTCCACTTTTCTTTTATCCCATTTATTTTCCCTTTCTAGTTACTATACTTAGTCGTTTTTCAAAAAATGGTGGGTTCACGGGTTGGAAGACTTGCAGGTGTTCACCTCCATCCATGTTCCCATATCATGAGTCCGACTGATTGCCTTGTTATAATATACTTAACCATTCTTGCAACCACGTGTTCACGGGTTCAAGATTTCATCTTCCAAGTTTCACAATCTCCATTTTGCACCCAAAGACACATGATCTACATTATGACCGTTAGACTTGTCGTGAGTACCAAGTCCCTAAGTATTTCGTTTCTTCTGTATCTAAGTCGGACCAACCACTGTGCAATACTTAGCCTATTTTTGATCATTCGCAACCGCGGGTTCGCAGGTTCGAGGGTTAGCGGTTTAAAAAAACCCTAGATTCAAATTACTCTCGTCCATCCCCACCATCTTCATTCTTTTCCCAATACACATTTAGTATGGTTTAATGCTAATAATTGACCATGTAGGTTCTGTAAATATCATCATTAATAAGTGAAGGGCTCGATGAGATTTTTCATTAAATTGCATTAAAGAACAATTTTCCAAGGGTTATATCATTTTTATCTCTCCGAAAGGATTCATTTCAAGTTATTATCCAATCGAAAGAAACCTCTCGTCAACCTATGGTAGCAGTATCCAGACAACAGTTCTGTGGCGATACTTTGAACATTTTTGGTCATGAATACCGGAATTTTTAGTGGTTTAGAGAAAACTTGTCTTATTCATCTCCTCGTACACAAAAATATAAAATTTGGACTTCCAGAATTGCTCATGCATGGTGTGTCCCTGAGGTATTCGACTGCAAAAAACTGGGTGCATGGCATGTTGAGAAATATGTACCGAGTCAACGAATCATACAACTCCAGGATTGTTCCCCCATCTCTCTTTCACCGCAAGTGTTTCGTAAGATGTTGAAGCTCCCCAAGCCAACACTTACCTTCGAAGGAGAGGATTGTAGAGATTTTTTGAAAAAAAATGACAATGGCTTGGACCTCTTGCCTGAGTTCTTGGAAAATTCAACGACTGTCCCATAAGACATAACCAGGATTCAGGTCAACTTGTTTAAAAAACCCTTTTGGGAAATCGTTTGGTTGTTTACCAGGTTGACAAGCCAAGAAAGCACTGCCACCATTTCCTGCATGATTCTTTGTATTTAATATTTTATAGTTAAAGAGCAAGCTATCCTCGATTCGGGAAAACTGATTTCCATTGAAATCTCCTCCCAATTGCCACATTACAAAAGGGACAAGAAATTATTTATGGTTTCTTATTTGGTATTTGCGATAGCATATTGATGTCATTTTACAAAATTGACTATCTGTAAGAGAGTGAACTGTGAAGTTTATCCGATCACCTTCTGGTATCAAGCGTTGTGGAGACACAATACTTCTTTGCATTTTTACAAATTTTACAATGATTTTGTTTCAGTTTTCAAAGGACTTTTGTTTGGTAAAAGTACCCCCATGATATCAGACTAGACTAATAAATTCTTGGAGAAAAATGGAACATTAGAGAAAATGGAAAATCACAATGTTATCAGGATCTTTTGTTCCAAGGAGAATCCCTATTTTCTTCCATATCATGTATCTGATAAATTGTTTATCACGGAAGTCACAAGGCAATACAATTTATGGTTGCACTTTTTCCATGAAAAATTGAAAAATAAATTCATACCCTTTCCTTGGAAAATTGGAGACTTCATATTCAAGAATATAAACAAAATTGATGAGTTTGCAAATCACTTCCACAATGAAAATCTGAAGTATGATGAAAAGATAAAGGGGTTTGACCCTAACAGAATTTCCGTGGAACATATGCTGTCAGTAGGATTCAACAACTCATTCATTCATACTATTTTGAGTGAAGAAGAATATAACAACTTAGGATCTTCTGCTCACAATGTTGGTGACTTGGAAACAATAATTAGTACTAATGAGTTTTACAAGACGAAAGGAAAGGGTCCCAGTGAGAAGAGTTCTTAGTCTCCAGTTGTTACCCCTAAAACCACCACATCTCGGAGCAATGCTCCAATGACCCAGCCAACTAGGAAAGTTACCAATAATAGTTCAAGTGGCGAAGGAGAAAAGAATCCCCCTCTTGGAAAAATCGAGAGATCACAAAAGATCCCTCTGAGAAAGAAGAGAAAGAACGTTGTGCAAGAGGAAGAAGATCATTGCATAGAAAATGACATGAAAAAATTCTCTCTTGAAGACATGGAGCTCAAGGTAGGTATCGATAAATTTCTTCCCACAATTGATCAGCCGGGAAACACGACCCATCAAAATTCATTATTAGAGATCACTGAGAATGAGACTTTCAGTGAAAGAGTCATTTTCTTTCCAAAGCGCGGTCTTTGAAAAGGAATCTAATAATTTGATTATTGAAAAAGATGACATGAAAAATAAGAAAGGAAAATCTCATTCAGAGGTTGACCTAAACGATTTTTGTCGTTCCCAAATTTCCAGAATTCACAGAGCAACCGAGGATGATCTCGATGATTCCATTGGTGGTTTAGAAGCAGAAAACATGAAGTTGAAAGAAAGGATCAAGGAACTGGAAGACGACTTAATTCCTCTTCCACTTCTTTCCAGTCCTTTGTCAATAGTCAGACCCACCACACCCACTATTAAATTGAAAAGATCTTCAAGCCTACTTACATCAACCAGGATCTATGTAGAAAGAAATATTAAGAAAAGAATGACGTCGATCACAGAGGCATGGGAGGTTTTGAAAAACATTGTTTCTTTTGGCTCGAGGGTGCATGAATTCCATGAATATTTGAAAGATGACTTGAAAAACAAAGAATGTTTTTATATTAGTGTTGTATTACCCTTAGAAAAAATGTCTCTAACATGATGAAACTAAAGAGAAGAGAAGAGGATCTTCCCTCCCCAAGTTGGATAAAACAATTGAATGCATGCTGGAAAGAAAAGATAAAAACATTGAATAATATTGTTCAAGTATGTAGCCAAGATATATCAAAGAGGGAAGAAATATTCAAGAGGCCTATAGAGATAGATATATCTAGAGGTACTTGTTGGACACACCTACCACACTTAGAGGGAGGGGGTGAATGAGTGTGGGGCTCTTTTTGTGAAACTTCCCTCTTACACAAAACACCTTAGTTAATATTCAACATTTACTCATTACCTATTGCTATCATTTATAACCAGTTAGATGTGAACACATATTAGCAATATATCATTAACAAGTCATCACCATAAGCAACACAAAGAACACAAGATGTATATAAAAAAAAAAAAAAATATTATGGACAAATATCTGGGGGTTTCCCAGCAACAACTGAATAGAGTACAACTCTACAAGAGAACCAGCTCTATATGAAAGACTCAACTTACATTCTCAACACCAACTGATATGAGGCAACAATCATCAACAGATATCAATCAGTCAACAGGTATGTGACCTGTCAGTAGTGCAATCAGTGTGTGTACGCGCCCTGGCTCACTACAGCCCGCGTATGCATGCGGCTAGTGTATACAACAACCTGTGTATACCTTCTGAGATGTTAGGGTTTTTTCTTCAAGATCAAATCAAATTATCTGCAATCAATATATCATTATCTTATGTCTCTGACTATCCAATCTGACCACCAGCCAGTCACAACTTCTCCAAGCTCTCCAATAGCTTGCTCATGCTCCACAATAAATAAATATGAATGTTATCTTAAACATGTATAAATAACTAGTATACCATAGCAATCACGTCACCATTGAATCATAATAGTATTGCTCACTCCATCAACCAAATCAACCAAACTGAACCACATCATAGAAGCCATATCAAGAATTCCCTAAGAATTCACAACACATCAAACAATAGTCTCCATCAATATAATAGTGTAACCATACCTATGTCTCAGTGGCATATCTAAGCCCATAGAATGCAGATCTGGAACCTNNCCTATGTCTCAGTGGCATATCTAAGCCCATAGAATGCAGATCTGGAACCTACTTCATCATCCAAGAGCTTGGCACCAGATCAAACACAAGTCTTCATCATTCTATCCATTGTACATGCACTGTCCTCATAGAGCACATGTATGTAAGCGCCCTAGCCCATTACATCCCGTGTACACCTCAGAAACTAGGGTTTCTGAAGCTCCGAAACTTTTTCCATTGAGATCTCTGATATTGCCGAAACTTTGAAGCATCCATGAGATCCTCCTCTTGCTTTCTTTCTCAAAATAGATCTTCAATCATGGTCAAGAGATCTATACCAAACA
>CBVK0102779733.1:0-19550 GCA_900067695.1 Picea abies
CCGAGCCTGGAAGGCATCGATAAAATTTGTTTGGTTGCATATTTGGATGGCAATAAATAAAAGGATTTTCAAAGGAAAAATCATTTCCCCCTTAGTAGTAGCGAAAAATGCCATCGACCAGCTAAGTGAATTCTTGTCGACCAAGAATCCATTCACCTAACAACGGAACAACAGAAGAATTATGGATAAACAAACTTAACCTACATGAAGCCCCTTCACCTAGTGGGACAAAAATCACTTCATGCTAGCAACTTCAGTATACTCCTCAAGAGTTCACAAACTAGCTAAACACACAAAAAAATCATGTTCTTAGTTTTGATGGCGCTTCTAAAGGGAACCTAAGGGAGGCAGGTGTGGGAGGGGTTATGTTCGACCCTAGTGGAAAAAGGATGATTACTTATTCTTGGAATCTAGGAACTACCACAAACAAGGAAAAAGGATGATTACTTATTCTTGGAATCTAGGAACTACCACAAACAATTCATATGAGGCTTATGCACTTCTCAAAGGGACACAAATAGTGAAGGAACGCCAAATTAACAAGCTAATCATCATAGGGGACTCCAAAACGATCATAAGGTATTTCGTTAAAAGCACAAACTCAAAGAATTAAATTCTCAAGAGAATCATTGATAGAACAAGGGACATAATCTCGAGCATGAGCATCTTCTTCTACCATATCCGCCAAGCCAATAACTGGAGTGCAGATGATCAAGAAAATAAAGCCATAGGCAGAGGCACAAAGTACTTGGAAATCCAAGGAAGTTCCACATTCCTAACCCCCCCATAGTCACCCCAATGATCAAGCGCATAAATCTTGACATATCGCTCAAAATCCATGCACACAAGGCTTCCAAGTGCAACATCCAATTTGGACAACCTCCTGACATCTCCGGGAGTCCATTGTACTTTGCCAAATACAGGAATGCGGAAAATAGTACGTTGAAGAAGGTAACCAGGGATTATCAGCACAAGAAAAGATTAGTCCCCCGTGGGATCCAGCAAATGAGGTCACTCATACCTCACACCACCTCCCCTCCCCCTATCCTCTCATTAATGGCATTCACGCAAACACACTGGGAAATGACTGAGGTGAGACTCCATAGCACGCAAAAGAAGCCACGACAACATACCACGTTCCAGAGGAGGCATATTACACGCACAAGAAATGACGTCACATGGGAAAATCAGGTATATCAAAGCCCGATTCACTGTTTCGACATTCACATGAAGGCAAGCATCGCAGATATAAATACAAGGGATTGGAAGAGTCCAGGCATCCCAAACTAAGGTGCAAAGAACAATACTAGGTGGATAGGTAAATTCAAGGTGACGAGCATAAAACAAATCCATGAAAAGAGCAGAGGCTAGCCAAAAGATTTAGACAAGAACATCCAGAACGACTGAAACTCTCAGGGGGATAGAAAAAGGAAGCATCGGGTATCGAATTACTCGAGCAATTTCCTAGGCCTAACAAAAGAGGTCACAACAAGCACGATCAAATTCCAACGAACTCAAGGCAGCAACAGGGGTAAGGAAGGAGAAGTGTATGTCGAAATTCTCACTCAGCTCACGCCAACCAAAAGAAGAGTCAACATGGAACATATACGAGCTCAAGAAGATAGAGAGGAGGAAATGGTGGGAGATAATTTCCTCACCACCCAGCACCTGGAATCCCACAGCACCACCCTAAACTTTACACTAGAAACTCTCTCCCAACACTGAACCCTGATCAACCAACTCTAGGACGAAGTGGATTTGTTGAGAAGGCAAGGGGAAAGACATAAGGAAGAGCATGGAACTAGAGCTAAGGAAGCTGCAGGTCAAAGTAGAAGTGAAGAAGGCGAGAGCAGAGACGTCCCGATCCTCCTAGATCTGAATGTTGCTCTAGACACGTCCTCAGAAGAAACTCTAGCTCGGGTTCTAAAGGAAAAGAAGAAGTAAGATTAGTCATTAGTCCCAATTTTTGTAACAATGGCCAGGCCAATGCGTAGTTTGCAAGCAATAGCTAGACCAGTTAGTCCTTACTAAATAAACAATTGAAGTTTTTGTGCACAAGCTCACGTAGAAAGCAATCGGTATATTAGTTGTTGGGTCATCGATCCAACACCCCCCTTTTTGTACTATAACGACTTTGGTCACGCCTTTTTATATATAAAACATATTTCAGTTTCTGTTAAAAAAAAATATTGAGTGTGGCCTATTTGGGATTAAAATATATATGGTAAGATGTATAATAATGTATATAAATGATGGTGGGTCCCTCGTTGGATGGGGTCAATGAAATGTTCATTGTCAGTCTACCATTCAACTTGGGATGTGTAAAGGGGGCTTCATAAGTCCACACAACCCTTACTCTCGATGTAAGATAACATTTCTCACGCATCAAATTCTGAGTTTGAGTAGCAGTGTCAAATGCCACTCTATAATATTTCCATCAACCTAACAAAGAAGACTAAAATAAGGACTATTTAAGTTCCATGTTGATTTCAAAAATATTGGAGAATTTGAAGAAAAAAAAATAAAGTATAGATTGAACATATATAAACTTAATATATAAAATTTTAAAATATCAACATTTAACAAAAGAAAACAAAGAATAATCAAGCAAATTAAATCTATACAAGGTATATTTAACATTGTGAACAAAACAAAAACATTTAATACAAAGAATAAACTATTTTCTTTGCATGCTAGTGGATGAAACAACATGGCAATGATAGGATCAAGTAATCAAGTGAATGAAACAATATCAGAAATGAGAAGAAGATGTGATGTAGATGGGAATCAACTCAACATGAAGCGTATCAGAGATATCCTTGAGAACTATTATTGCATGTGAAGCATTTCCATTCCAAATATTATTTCATGACTAAGGTATGAGTGAGGAGTAAACTATAATTTGTTTGGTTTTGTTCATAAGCATACATGGTGAATAACCATTACTACAAAATCTCACAGTTATTTCGATGAAGTGAAGAGAAGTTAATAAAGTGATATTTTCATATATTTTTAATTTTTTTTTTATGAATTATTAATAACATTGTTGAAATTAGTGAAAGATTTTTAATAAAAAATTGTTTTTAATATTTAAAAATTAATTGTAATTATATTAAATATTTAATTTATTTGAAAAAAATATAAATTATTATAAAAATGTAAATTTATTTTTTATTATATGATATTACATACATAAATAAATATCAACAAATGATAAAGACTATCAAAAATACGTATGATATTATGTTATATTATTAGTTTCTGCTATAGGCAATCCAAGGACTCTAACATTCTATTCTACGTTGAATAAACATTAGTTGATGTTTGACTTTTAATACATATGTTATATCTCTAACTTTTTAAGAATGAACTTGTAATTTTTCTTATTAAAATTTTTTGAAAAAAAATATTTATTTACAATTCTACTGGTTCTAACATTTGAAGTCTTATTGCATACTTCACTCCTCCTGATGTAATCTGTCATTCCATATCCTAACTTTTTTATATGATTTGAAGTATGCAATGTTATTTTTCATTCTCTATCCTAAACTTTGGATTATGCAATGTTTTTGCATTCTTTTCATTGCAACCTTATTAACAAGTTCAAAGTTAGAAGTGCTCTGACAATGCAAATTTTTCATTTTCATTAACGTAAGTTTTAAGTTTTAACTTTGTCAAGTATTTAAATGGACTAATCTGACTAGTCTAACAAATGATTAATCATTAAATGGACTAATCAGACTAGTTTGACAAATGATTAATATGAGGTTGAGTATTGATTCTCCTTGATAACTCTCAATCATTGTTTTTCTATTAGTGGCTAATAAAATTTTGAGTCTCCTAAACTAATTTTGGATCGTGAGGGTGGAGTTTAATTTGACAAAAGTAATCGATCATATTGATCCACCATTTTTCTTAATAAACATTGGCGTTTAGCTTAATAATAGTGTGTTAGTAATAATATTTGATAATCTTAAATCAACTAACGTTCCATAATTTCATCACTCGAACTTGCAGAAGTCTATTTATATATGTGTATACAATATCACATTTTAATGTTCTCTGTCAGACTTGATCCACCATAAGCATATATAAACCAATCCTAAATTACAACACAATTTATGGTACTCATAATATTTTTAATTCAAGAATGGAATAACTAAATTATCAAAATAATTAACCAAGGATTTGTTGAAACTTGATGCTGATGTTTTGTCCAATGGTTAGCCAAATTAGGAGTTCTTACTGGATGGTTGGAAGAACATAGTCTGGTCCGTGCTTAGGCTGGTGTCCGAATTCACAATTAAAGAAAGTCATAAGAGCATATTGTTTTTTATCACAAAGCTAATAGTTTTTTGGGTGTAATTTATTGGCTACCCATAAAATCTAAATTCATATCAAAATAGCATCTTGATCGACTCTTAATCCACAAACAAAGCATTTGAGAGAAAAATGAGAACCCATTTTGTATTCACACCCTATTCCTTTCTTTTCCCAATTCTCAATAAGTATACATTATTAGTCCCTACCTAAAGGCAACAAGGACTATTGAAATCTGTTAAATCAAGTAATGATCTATCCTTCTGCTCTATTTTTACATGGGACTCATCATCGAGAATTTAAAAAAGAGCAAGAAACTTGAAGCAACATAATACCTGGACAAAAAAACCATACAGATAAAATCAAATCCATTACACATAGATCTACAGTTCAAACAAGGGCTAATCCAAACCAATGAGGTGAAGCTGAAATCGCATAATATTTAATTGAACTTCAAACTTACTACAAATCTTGCTACTATCTCCTCCCTTCTTGGCAGGGACTTGTTGCTCTGCAACTCCTCTTGTTACATGTGAAACATTTCCATTCCAAATCTTATTTCATGACTAAGGTATGGGTGAGGAGTAAACTATAATTTTTTTGGTTTTGTTCATAAGCATACCCGGTGAATAAGCATTACTACAAAATCTCACAATTATTTTGGTCAAGTGAAGAGAAGTTAATAAAGTGATATTTTCATATATTTTTAAGGATAAAAATCTATGAATTATTAATAACATTCATGAAATTAGTAAAATATTTTTACAAAAAAAAATGTTTTTAATATTTAAAAAATAATTGTAATTATATTTTGTAATTATATAAAATATTTCATTTATTTGAAAAAATATATAAAATACTATAAAAATGTAAATATATTTTTTTATTATATGATATTACACACATAAATAAATATCAACAAATTATAAAGACTATAAAAAATACATATGATAGTATGTTATATTATTAGTCCTTGTCGTAGGCAATCCAAGGACTCCAGTATTCGATTCGGCGTTGAATACTCATTAGTTCATGTTTGACTTTTAATACATATGTTATATCCCTAACTTTTTAACAATGTTTGTAATTTTTCGTATTAAATTTTTTGAAAAAAATATTTATTTACAATTCTATTGGTTCTAACATTTGAAGTCTTATTGCAGACTTCGCTCCTCCCGATGTAATTTTTGATTCCCTCTCCCAACTTTTTTGTATGATTTGGAGTATGCAATGTTATTTTTCATTCCCTATCCTAAAATTTGGAGTATGCAAAGTTTTTGCATTCTTTTCATTGTAATCTTATTAACAAGTTCAAAGTTAGAAGTGCTTTGACAATGTAATTTTTTTCATTTTCATTAACATAAGTTTTAACTTTTAACTTTTTTAGGTTTTTAAATGGACTAATCTGACTAGTCTAACAAATGATTAATACGTTAGATGGACTAATATGAATAGTCTAACAGATGATTAATACGTTAAATGGACTAATCTGACTATTCTAACAAATGATTAATATGAGGTTGAGTATTGATTCTCCTTGATAACTCTCAACACTCTATCACCTTTCTCCACCGCCCTAGGGTGCTTATGCATACACCTTTCTCCACCACCATAAGGTGCTTGATGTAGGAGCATCCTTGGGCTTGGGAAATCCACATCACCCAAAAATATTTCCATTTTGCAAATAGGAAATAAGTTGAATAAGGACTGTTTTATTGGTCCATTTTATTTAGTCAGTTTGTTGTAAATTTGAACTGATGATTACTCTTGCAGCTACTCTTGCTATGTTGAAACATGTGCTGAAACATGCACACATAATGAATTTTTACAAGTATCACAATATTTATTTATTTGCAACACTGTGGTCGTACACATTTGATTTTGCCACACTGGTATGCATTCATGATGAATCGTAGCTAAAGAACTCACGGCTAAAGTACAAAACGTGATCTAAGGTCAAAAGGAAGTTGAAGCAATCCAGAAGACAAAGAGACGGTTTGAGTAACAACTCATTCTTGGAGGGAAGGGAAATCATTTCAAAGCTGAGGAGGAGTTTTAAAAAGAAATGAAACACGATTTTGAATGGGTTGGTGAACCACAAAGCAAGGAAATCGCAGAAGGTGGACTGGAGAGAAAGATTCCAGATTGGGTGAGCACATAAGAAGGAGAAACAAAATCACAACCCATACACATAGACCATTACCCTCTAGATGATTTTGTAGTGATTTTTAGCCACACAAGAAACAATTCATGTCAGTCTTTTTAACTCAAGCTCGATGTAACATATAAATATGTTCTTTGCATTGAATTAATAAACAAATGGTATTGAAATTCATGGGTTTTTGAGTGTTTTAGTTTCCAGTGGATTCCTCATTATTTGGAAAATGTATTTTTGTTTTGTTTTTCCACTGTACATTCTGTAGCAGGGTCTGTGTTGTAATTATGTGTGTATTGCAACCTAGTTCCTTTGCATTATGTGGTATCAGAGCTCCGTTCTTCTTTGGGATTAACATCTAATCTGCTTCTATGAGTTAGGGTACAAAATACATGTTTGTCGTGGTTGGTCAACAAAAGTGTTGGAAGTCAACTTGGGTTACAGAACTGTGTGAGGTATGTGGATGTTGGTCAGACACCTACAACTTGGAGGAATGTCGTCGCGAAGGAGAGGAGCAGGGAGGGTAGGTGTAGGAAATCGGGAACTAGAAAACTTGAGAAGAATAATAGAGGAATTGGAAAATCGTAGGAATGGAGATGATGAAGTATACTCTGAACCAGAAGAAGAAAGCGAAGATGAATGAGATGGTGATGAAAGAGACGGTGATGAAAGAGACATAGCAACTAGACTAATTTCATATTTGAGTAACAAGGGTAGTGAAAATGTTGAGTTTTCATGTTATGATGGTAGTCTAAGAGTTGATGTTCTCATTGACTAGATTGGAGAATTCGAAAGACACTTTGAGTATGAAAATGTTCAGGATCCAGATCGGGTAAGATTTGTTGTTACAAAACTGAAAGGCCATGCAACACTATGGTGGGATATGTTGCAAAAGGATAGAGTGAATAATCAGTTGGAGAAAATCAGAACTTGGCAGAAGATGGCTACCAAGGTTAAAGCAGAATTTCTTCATGTCAATTACCAGCAGAATTTGTTCTGACAAGTATAGAACCTCAGACAAAGGGAGACATATGTTTGCGAATACACTGAAGAGTTCTTTAGGCGGTCACTCATAGTATGCCTCAAGGAACCTGAATTCCAATGAGTTGCAAGGTATGCAAATGGGCTAAAGTATTTAATTCATTACGAAATGAGCAAACATTATTTCCGCACTGTTGATGAAGCTTATCAAGTTTCCCTAAAGGTAGAAGAAAATATTGAGAGGAAAACACAACCTAGAGGTAGAGGAAGAGGTTTTAAAGAATGAGGTACATCAAGGACTATTAAAAGGCAGCGACAAGGAAGAAGAATATGCCAATGGTCAAGGTGGAAAAGGAGGAAATGGAGCTGGTAGAGGCAAAGGATTCAGAAGAGGAAAGGGCAACTATGTAATCACTTGTTACTATTGTGGTGTAGAGGGACACAATAAGTCTAAATGTCCAAAAAGGAAAACTTCATGGAGAAGAGGTGAAGCACAGGAACAAGTCACACAGGCTAATGAAGCTTCAATAGTTGGAGAAAATGTGGCTGTTCTTCAACAAGAAAAAGGTGAGAATTTGTTGTTTCGAAGAGTGTTTCTTAAATCTGAACAAAAAGAGGCAAAGGAACCAGAACAACGAAAGAAAGTTTTTAAAACAAAATTTAAGGTTCAAGGAAAATGTTTTAGCCTGATTATACATGGAGGAAGTAGAAACAATTTGGTATCCACTGAAGTCATGAACAAACTGAACTTGACAAGGTTGAACCATCCGAACCCTTACCGTGTTTCTTGGTTGAACAAGGAATAGCAAAAGACTGTGACTGATCAATGTTTATTGAATTTTAAAATAGGGAGTTTTCAGAAGAAGGTATTATGTGATGTTATTGAGATGGATGTGTGTAACATGTTGCTGGGAATACCATGGTTGTTTGATTGACAAGTTCATCATGATGGTAAGGAAAACACATATGATTTCAAGAAAGATGGACAACAATATAAATTAACACCAATCTTGGAGGATATAGTAGCAACAACTAGAAATTATGTTGATATAAATATGAGTAGCAGTAGGATCATGCTATGTTATGCTAAGGAATTATTACTAGAAGAAAGAAAATCAAAATTCTGTTTAGCATTGACTCTGAAGGAAGTGAAAAGTGTAGAGGAGCCAAATGTTGTGATGTAGGAGCATCGCCATCAAAATTAAAGAGGCCAGGTGGAAGACAATGCAGGACCAATTGCGTGCATTTCAAATCAGATTGGTCCCAAGGAGGGTGCATTTGTTTTGATATTTTGAAAATATTGTATTAAAAGTCTTTTATTGTTTTGAGACAGGAACCATCACATAAGGCTGCCAAGGATTGTAATCACTTTTATTAGCAGATAAGGTTGTACAGATACTGAGTATCGAATCATATTTGAATGTAACTTCCATTCAATGTAAAAGTCCTTAGTAGATGAATGTAAGCACTAAGGTATCTTGGATGGAAGGCTCGAGAAGACCCTCGTTGTATAAATATATTTATTGTATGCCCAAATGAGGATGCTGAATTTTATTGTAGAGGTTGATGAATATTGTTATTGATGCTGAGAGAGATGTTGAAGCTTAGGAAGACTTGCAGAGAGTTGTAGGTATCCATGTACATATTTTACTGAATGAATACAATCAGAGAGGTTTGATTCCATATTTATGGTGTTGTGTTCATATGACTTATTTGAGTACATGTGATGTTTCTTTATGCTCTTTGTGTTTTATCTGTTTATGTATCTTTTATGCATGAATATGTTTTTCATGTTTAAGTGTGGAAACCTTTGATGTTTCTATAAGTTTCATTTGTTTTATCTTCTGAGATTCCTGGTGCAAGGAGTGCACAGAGCTCGGAAGGATTTCATAAGACGAGTCGAGATAAATTCAGAAGCTCAAGAGATATATCGTGAATTTACAGTGGAGATGCAAGGAGTGCACAATTGTTTAGTTGAAGTGTGGAGAGTGCACAATTTCTCAGTGGAGAGCAAAGGTTTGAGAATACCTGTGCAAGGAGTGCATCAGGCCAACACTTTCTTTAAGTGTTGAAGTTTTAGAAGGGATGAGCACAAGGAGTGCGTAAAGATGATTTTCTTAGAAATATCTAAGTTTGAAATTCATCAGAAGTTTTAGGGACGTAAGGAGTGCACCAGAGGTCTATAAATATCAAAGGAACAAAGCTCAAAAGAGATAGTGAGTACAAAAGTTTCGCAGGAGGAACTTAGAAAATTTCTAAGTCCATGGATTTAAAGTATTGGAGGAGTGCACATGAGGGTGCCAGAGACTCTATTTGTCTCGTGTAGTAAATCTCAGGAAGGATAGCAATCATAATCTTCAAGGAGGAGAATATTTTCTTATTTAAAGTTTGAACAATGGAGATTGTTTTTGGAAGATTTGAGGTCCTTTGTCACCCTTAGATATGGAGAAGTAGCATGGGGTTTAACCCTTTAAGTATTTAAGACTTCGTGCATTCAGAGGAGTCATAGACCAAGTTTAAAGGAGGAGTTATCAAGGAGTGAAGATCTATGGTCAAGATTCATTTGAGACTTTGCAGGAGCGTGGATAGTCATTGAATCAGGAGGAGCTACACGCAGGTTAATCGACGAAGTCCTTCAGACTTCATTCATTCAAAGAATTTGGTGTGTAGAGAAGTGGGGACCCTTGAAGTCCCGAAGTCCGAAGTGAATCGTTTTTGTTCAAAAAATGAAGACACGTGTTAGCAGGTCATGTACTCCAATGGATTAGCGTTTCGACGGAAGTAGGAGTGGAGGAATCCTAAAGGCCGAAGTGAATCATTTCTGCTCAAAAAGTGGGGACACGTGTCAGCAGATCGTGTACTCTAGGCCAAAGTTCATCTGGATCGTCCATTATAAAGGACACGTGTCATCATATCAGGAAATCCCAAGAATCGACACTCCAAGAGAATAGTGGGCAGTGAAGGTCGATCTCTTTGGAGTCCCGAAGCCTGGAGTAGATCATGGCCATTGATTTTAGGAAGGGTACGTGGTAGCAGATCCATAGGTCTGATGCTCTGGAGAAAATGTAGCGTAGTGTTGTGGAGATTTGTGGAGGCCCAAAGCCTTGGAGTTAATCCCAACCATCCATTGGAGAGGATGCATGGCACAAGAGCCCATGGTCTGGGAACTTGACACTTCGGTGAATTAAAAGCATTGTACAGACAACGAGGAAATCGTCGAAGTCCCGAAAGGGCATCCTAGCCATTGATCTAGGAGAGGACACGTGGAGGTAGGAGAAATTGTTCGGAGTTTCAACATTGGGAGATACAAGGATTTGTGTCATGTGGATGACCAACGAAAATCGACAAAGCCCGAAAGGAATTGATTTGGACCATCCATTTGGGTAATTATTGTGGACCATCGATATGAGACTCGACAAAAGTGCTTTTCGGCGATCTGAGAAATTTATAGAAAAAGGGAGTTGTAAAGAAATCGATGAAGCCTGAAGATATAATATGAGCCATCGATCTTGATGGTCATTGTGGGCCGTTGATCTAGCTTCTCAGTGTTTGATTGTTCGAGGAATCTGTGTTGAGATATAAGAGGGAATAGAAGTCCCAAAGTCCCAAAACTTTCAGGGTTTGAAGCTTTATCCCACGAGCTTGGCCCTCGGTCTTTGGGGAGGCTTTGTAAGAATTCATGGACTCTCAAAAAGGAAAAATTACACTCAAGAACAAGGTTTAAGGACCCGTGCATTAATATTTTGGGCTCAGATGGATCCTGTGAGCTAATTTCAGCTCTCGATTAGAACTATCCTAGACCAGGAGGTCCAGCCGACCTTGGGAGAAGGTGGGGTATACATCAAGTGGTATCAAAGCCATAATTAAGCTCTTTGTGAAAGAAGGTTTGGAATCATGCTGCCAAGAAGATGCAGGGACATACCTGTAGCAAATCCATGCATGGAAGAATAAATGAGGCAACTTTGTGCAATATTAGATGCCATGGAGACAACGCAGAGAAGAGAACTTGATGATGGTGACGTTAGCAAAGTTGAGAGTGAAGCGATGGAATTTGAAGGAGCTGCAAGAGAAGACACTGCAAGGGAATGCTTTTTGAAAGCTGTTGCAAGAATGGGAGCTAGAACAAAATTGGAAATCCCAATATATGAAGGAACCTTGGATGATGAAGATCTGTTGGATTGGATAAGATCCCTAGACAATTACTTCAATTATGAAGATATCAAATATGGAAAGAAGGTGAAGCATGCTGTTACCAGACTAATGGGACATACAATTCTATGGTGGGATGAACTGTAGACTGACAGAAGAAGCAAGGGTAAGCAAAAAATAAAAAATTGGGATAGGATGGTAGCTAAATTGAAAGCTAAGTTCATACCCAAAGACTATTAGATCAATCTGTTTAGGAGATTGCATAACTTGAGACATAAGGGCTTGTTAGTGAATGAATACATTGAGGAGTTTTACAGATTGAACATCAGAGTAGGACATCGAGAGAGTGACGAGGAAAAGGTTTCCAGGTATATTAATGGCCGAGGTATGAAATTCAAGAGGAAATTACTATGATGACAATGAGAACAATGGAACATTATTATCAGTTAGCACTGAAAGCATAGGAGAATTTTTCCATGAAACAAAGCCAATGAAACAAAGGAAAGAGTCCAAGTAGAGGCAAGGGAACTGTCTGAGAGAAGTTCCATAAACCCAAACTTGAAGCTGGAAAGTATCATAGTTATACAGAAAGAGGAGGAATCTCCAGAGGGGGATAATATAGTGGAAAAACTATTTTTCTCGAGGAAGAGGAAGAGGAGGAGAATTGAAATGATATGCCTGTGGAAAGATAGGGCATATGTCTTGGGAATTTCCTGAGAGGAAGAATAAATAAGGAGGAGGATAAGCTCATATTTCCGAAGCTCAAAGAAGGAATGTTGAGGTAGAAGCAACAGAAGATGGGAAATCCCTCATGATGAGGAAAGTTCTCCTAAAACCAGAGAAAGAAGCAAAAGAGGCAGTTCATAGAAACATTTTGTTCAGGATTTCTTGCAAGACCAAAGGCATGGTATGCAAAGTAATCATAGACAGTGGGAGCACTGATAATTTGGTATCCACAGAAATGGTGGAAAATATGGAGATGGAGACAACTTCACATCCAAGCCCGTACAAGGTATCATGGCTGTAGAAGGAACATCGAGTCATGGTAAGTCGACATTGCAATGTTGAATTCAAGATAGGAGGTTATAACGATGATATTCTGTGTGATGTAATACCCATGGATGTTGGTCATGTTCTGTTGGGAAGACTATGGAAATTGGACAAAAATGTCATACATGATAGGCGGAAAAATACTTACACCCTTGAGAATAATGGGCATACACATATGTTTATGCCAATGGAGGATAAGAAAGTGGAGGAAGAAGATAGCCCAACCATACTTCTCATGAGTGGGAAGGAAATCTTGAATGAATTCAAGAAGGAAAAAGAGATGCAGTTTGTTGTGGTGAGAAATCCCATAGTCATCCTTACAAGTACTTCTATGGATGATCTTCCTGAAGAGATTCATGAATTGTTGGATAATTTTGCTGATTTTGTGGTGGATGAGTTACCTCATTCTTTACCACCCATTAGGAGTATTAGTCAACACTTTTACCTTATTCTAGGAGGAAGTTTGCCAAATAAAGCAACATATAGGTTGACACCTCAAGAAAATTAAGAGGTCAAGAATCAAGTCCAAGAGATGTTGGATAAGGGTTTGGTCAGAGAAAGGTTTAGTCCATGTGAAGTACCAACTGTGTTGAGTCCAAAGAAGGATGGAGGCTAGATAATTTCCACAGATTCTAGAGCCATCAATAAGATTACCATCAATTATAGATTCCCTTTACCCAGAATGGATGATTTGATGGATTTCTTGAGCAAAGAAAATTATTTTTCCAAGATAGACTTGAAGAGTGGCTATCATCAAATAAGAATGAAATAAGGAGATGAATGGAAGACACCATTCAAGACAAATGAAGGGTTGTATGAATGGATTGTCATGCCATTTGGATTGACAAATGCCCCAAGCACATTCATGAAATTGATGAATGAAGTACTCAAAGACTTCATAGGTAAGTTTGTAATTATGTATTTGGATTGTATCCTAGTATTCAATAAAACTGAAGAAGAGCACTTAAGGCACTTGACATTAGTGATGAGGGGGTTGAAACAAGAGAAGCTGCTAATAAATCTGAAGACATGTTCTTTCATGAAGACATAACTCATATACTTGGGTTTTTGATCTCTTCAAATGAATTGAAGATGGATCCAGAGAAGGTGAGGGTAATCAAGGAATGACCTTCTCCATGAAGCATATTTGAGGTGAGCAGTTTCCATGGATTAACAAGTTTTTACAGGAAATTCATCAGGAATTTTAGTCGCATTTGTGCACCCATAATGGAAACTATAAAGAAAAAAATAAGCCTTTTAATTGGAGAGAGGAAGCTGAGAAAATATTCAGAGTGTTGAAGGAGAAGATAACATAACTACCGATTCTGGTTCTGCCATATTTTAAGAAAATATTTCAAGTAAGATGTGATTCATGTGGAGTATTTATTGGTGCAATATTGAGCCAATACAATAAGCCTATTTCTTATTTCAATGAGAAGCTAAATGACATTAAGATAAAATATTCCACAGATGATAAGGAGTTTTATGTTGTAATACAAGCTCTGAAAAAGTGGAGGCACTATCTTATTCCAAAGGAGTTTGTCTTGTACAATGATAATCAGGCTTTACAATTCATAACCAGACAAGAGAAATTGAACCAAAGACATGTTAAATGGGTAAAGTTCATGCATAATTTTAATTTTTTTTATTAATCACATTAATGGTAGTGCTAACAAAGTTCCTGATGCTTTGAGCAGGAGATGTATGATCATGCAAGAATCTCAAGGGGAGACCTTAGGGTTTGAATACCTTAAGGAAATGTATTGTGAAGATCCATACTTTAAAGAGGCTTATGAAGCATGTGACAACCCTTTTCCGAGGGATAGGATCCAATGGATAGAGTAGCTAATTCAATATGGACTATTGTTCAAAGGAAGCCAACTCTATATTCCAAGATGCTCAATGAGAGACAACCCGTTGAAAGAAAAACAAAGTGGAGGATTGGATGGACATTTCAGCTATGATAAGACTTTTGCACAACTAAGTTCTTCAGACCATTTTCTAGGTATGAGATCCAATGTAAATAAATTTGTGGATAGAGGAAGAGTCCGCCAATATGAAAAATGGAAGCAACAAAACACTAGTCTGTATCAGCCATTGCCTATTCCAGATAGGTCATGGGATGCAATATGCATGGATTTTGTGTTGGGATTTCCAATAACCCAGAGGGGGAGTGATTCAATATTTGTAGTAGTTTATAGATGTTCAAATATGGCACATTTCATACCATGCCAGAAAACCAATGATGCTACTCACATATAAAATTTATTTTTCAAGGAGGTTGTGAGATTGCATGGCTTGTCCATAAACATAGTCTCAGATAGAGATACCAAGTTCATGGGACACTTTTGGAGAACCCTATGAAAAATGTTGGGGACAAATTTTTCCTTCAGTTCAACATATCACCCTCAGACATATGGATAGAATAAGGTGGTAAATCAAAGTTTAGGGAATTTGCTGAGGAGTTTGGTCACTGAACATCATAACCAGTGGGATCAAATTCTGCCCCAGGTAGAGTTTTCTTATAATTATTCTCCAAACATAAGTAATGAAAAAATTCCATTTCAAATAGTGTATGGAATGCATCCGAGAGGAATTTTAGGATTGAGGGATTTGAAACATAATGAGTTCCAAAGTGCAGGAGAAATATACTTTGCTGCAAAGATGCAGAAGCTTCATGATCAGATAAAGAGAGAGTTGCATAATAGCAGTAAGAAATATAAAATCCAAGTTGATCAGAAAATGAGAGAGGTTCATTTTGAAGTTGGAGATCAAGTTTTATCACACCTGAGGAAGGACACGTTCCCAAGGGGAACATATACTAAATTCAAGATGAAGAAAATAGGACCATGCAAGATCCTCAGAAAGTTTGATGCAAATGTTTATGAGATTGAGCTTCCAGAGGATGTGGGAATATCACCCATATTCAATGTTGTAGACTTGTACCCTTACATGATGGATGATCCAAGAGGATCAAATGATCAAAAGGAGATTCAGTGGGAGAAGCAGATGCCCACAACAGAAAATACATAGATGGAGAACATCATAGATTAGAGGATTGGTAAGAAGACCAGGATGAAGACTTATTTTGAGTACCTGGTGAAGTGGAAGGGTCACCCAGTAGAGGATGTTAGTTGGGTGAATGAATCTAACATTCATAAGCAAGGAAAAATAGTGCAGGATCTCATGGACAAGAGTCCATGAATTTTTGGCCAGAGGAGTATGATGAAGGAGCATCATCATCAGCGGTTAAAGAGGCTAGGTGGAGGACAACTTAACACCAACATGCATATTTTAAACTATTTTTGAGTTCCAAGGAGGGTGCGCCATTTTGTATTGAAAGGATTGTAATTTAAATATGGTAAATATTTTGATGCAAGAGGCATCACAGAAGGCTGCCAAAGTTGTAATCGTTTTAATTATCAGATAAGGTTGTACATATACTATGTATCAACTCATATATGAATGCAATTTACATTCAATGTAATAGTCCTTAGTATATGAATGTATTAACTATGATAGGATAGCTCTAAGGTATTCTAGAGGGAAGGCTCAAGAAGCCTCTCCATGTATAAATATGTGTATTGTATGCCCAAATGAGGCTGCTGAATGTTATTGTTAATGCTTTAGATTATTATTTGAGAGAGATTTTGAAGCTTATGAAGAGTTGCAGAGAACTGTATGAGTCCATGAACATATTTTATTGAAGGAATACAAGCAGAGAGTTTTGACTCCAAATGTATGGTGTGTGTTCATCTGATTATTTTAGTACATGTGATGTTTATTTATTCTCTCTGTGTTTTATCTTTTTATGTATATTTTATGCATGAATATGATTTTCATGGTTAAGTTTTGAAACCTTTGATGTTTCTGTAAATTTTATTTGTTTCTCTTCTGAGATTCCTAGTGCAAGGAGTGCATAGTGCCTAGAAGGAGTGCGTAGGCCGAGTCAATATAGACTTAGAAGCTCATAAGAGATAACATGAATTTGTATTTGAAGTGAAATGAGTGCATAGTTGCTCAGTGGAGAGTAGAGTTTAGAGAATGCTTGTGCAAGGAGTGTGTCGGGAAAACACTTTCTTTAAGTGTTGAAGAAGTATTAGAGGAGATGAGCGCAAGGAGTGCGTAAGGATTTTTTTTAGAAAAATATCTAACTCCAAAAAATTCTTAGAAGCTAAAAGGAAACAAGGAGTTCGCCAGAGGTCTAAAATACCTCAAGGAACAAAGCTCAGGAAGTATAGCAATCATAATCCTTAAGGAGGAGAGGATTTTTTTGTTTCAAGATTCGAATGGTTGAGATCTATTTGGGAGAATCCATAATATTTTTTCACCCTTAGATATGGGAAAGCAAAGTGGGTTTTAACTTTATGAGTTGTTGAGACTTTGTGATTTCGACAGAAGTCATGCGTGAAGCCCAGAGGAGGTGTTATCGAGGATTGAAAACCAATGGTCGAGATCCATTCGTGATTCTATATAAGAGTAGAAAACCATTGGATCAAGAGTAGTTGCATGAGGGTTAATCAAAGAAGTCCTTTAGACTTCGTGCATTCGATAGTTTTGGAGTGTGGAGAATTCAGGACCTATGAAGTCTCGAAGGCTGGAGTAATTCATGGTCGTCTGATTCCTGAGAACACGTGTCAACAGATTGTGTACTCCAGAGGAATGTAGGAGTGGTGAATCTATATTGGAGGAGCCCCGAAGTCACGAAGCCCCAGAGTTCATATGGGCCGTCCATTGGCAAGGAGTTCGCGCGGACCCTGGGAGAGGGTGGGGTTTGCATCATTTCGTTCTTGGCATACAGAGATACTTTACATTCTGTATCTTCTATATTTTTTTCCTTTCCATATTTTCTTATCTTGAGTAATAAAATAAAGTGTTTTTGTGGTTAGCCTGCATTCATTGGTTTGATGACCATAATTGTTTCACTTCTTGCATTCAACATTGAACATTTGTAATGGAGAGAACGAATTATAACTTCTATTCTTTAGATTGTTTTTGCTGCTTTTATATTTTTTATTATTTCTATGAATGCATGATTTTCTATAAGCCTTTCAATGTACTGCTTTATGTCCAAAGTTATTGCAAGAGTAGCAATATCCAAGAAATATGTGTTGATATTTATTAGGAGGAGTTCTTCTAGACATTATATTCCATTTGTTTTCTTTCTCTTTTGTGGGAGCTACAAAATTCAACTTATTAGGAACAATCATTAATGATGCCTTCTTCATCTTTTTATTTTTGAATTTTTAAGGTGCTCTTAAGAGCATCTGCATAACCGATTTTCCTTTTGTCTGTCTTATGTGTTGAAGAGGTTGATTTTTTATCATACCCAAGTCCTGTCTTATCCTTTGATAATATTTGAATATTTAGAATGCCATCCAATATTTTTGAACTGTTTTCAAATCTTGAGTGATTCTTTCCTTTCTCATGTTCCTTTTTCAGAAGGACAATTTCAGCTTCCCACTTCTCACAATAATTTTTTTTTCATTAAGTTGTTCAGTTAATATATCTTCTATTATTTTGGATTCTTGGAGTTGAGTCATCAAGTCAATGATGTTTTGTTCATTTTCCTTGACTATTTTTGAGATTTCTCTTTCTTTTTATTTCTATGCTTCCTCAAGCTCTAGTAATTGTCCTTTTAGTGTCTTATCTTCTTTTTATATTGTTTGAGCTCTTCCAGAGCATTGAGCAATTCTGATTCAAGATCTACTTTACCTTCTCTTCATATTCTTCATCCATACCAAAAGTTTTTTTAGTAGGATTATCATGTTTCTTTATACCCATAAATATATGCTCTGATTCTTCTTCTTCTCCTTCACTTTCTTCAAATGAGCTATTTTCTTCTTTGGTGTAGAAGGTATTTTTCTTTTTGTGGAATTTCTTCTTATTTCCAATTTTTCTCTTCTTGTACTCTTTGTAAGTTTCTTCACCATCACTTTCTTCTTGTTTTGGATAGGGAAATTTGTTGGAAAAATGTCCAAATTTTCCTTAGTTAAAACATTTAAGAGGTAGTTTTCCTTTGAATTTACCAGTTCCTTTCTTAAGTTTTTCATGAATTTTTCTACTTCTTCATCAGATATCTCTGATTGATCTTCATTGGACACTTGCTCCTAATTCTTCTTATCTTTTCTTTCTTTGAAGGATGTTTCCCCCTTAGATGGCCTTTGTTTCCTTGTCCTCATCTCATAGGCTATGAGGATTCCATGGAGCTCATCCATAGTGAGTTTGTCAAGGTTGTGTATATCCTCTAAGGTAGAGATCTTGGCATAATATCTCATAGGAAATGATCTCAACACTTTCTGAACAATATATTTATCTTCTATTGTTTCTCCCACTTTCTGAACAATATATTTATCTTCTATTGTTTCTCCCAATGCTCTGATTGAGTTGACTATCTCGTCTACTATTTGAAGATATTCTGCAATATTTTCTTCTTCCTTCATCTTTAGATTTTCAAGCTGTGTTATGACTGTTTGAAGTTTGTCTTTTTTTACCTTGCTATATCCTTCATAAACAAATTTAAGTTTGTCCGTAATTCTTTGTCTGATTTTCAGTTCATTACTTTTACAAATACATTTATGGATAATCAACTTAAAATGGCATTACCAACTCTTGAATTGTCATTGCATAACTTCTTTGCAACAACATTAGTTGGTGGGAAAGTTAGTGCAGTGTAGCCATCTTCTACAGATTTCCAAATATCAAATCCAAGTGACATCAAATGACTCTTCGTCCTTATTCTCCAAAAATCATAGTCATCTACTTTGAACAATGGTGCTATTTTGGATGACATTCCCTGTTGCTGATCCATTGGATTCTTCAGGATCTTCCTTCTAGTGGTTAGAATGTGGTGAAAGAATCTTCTCTAATACCAATTGTTGGAAATACTGAGAGG
>CBVK0102779738.1:0-15437 GCA_900067695.1 Picea abies
CTCTTCCTCCCAGATGATGTGTTGCATTTCAGCTGGAAGTTCAAAGGTCGAGCGCTTGAAATGTTTGAATCCTTTCTCTAGATATGTGATGGAGTTGTAAGAGGGTCTCATAGCCCCCCATACTTCAGCCTCCATGACCATAGCAAGATGCAAGGTGGTGCGCACAGGGTTCGTTATTGAAACCCTAGTAGAGCAATATTTACTTAGGATTAAATCAAATAATTTGAAACTAAAACATTAAATCATTTAATTTTACCTTTCCCTCCTTCTAGCACCATTTCTTGATGAGTGATATGTGACCACTCATCAATTGAAATAGAATATTTCGGTCTGAGGTTATCTAAGTGTAACCTAATCTGTTTGAAGTAACTACCCCTGACGGTTTTAACGGCTCCATTGGTCGATGAGGGTATATATCCTAAAAATATAAAATAAAATAAATGATCTAGGTGGATATCGGTGGCCACCCACTTATTCCAACTAGCTCAAAACAGTTTTCTGACTACTATTTTTTAGCAGTTTTTCGATTCCTAAACTTTTGAGGCCATTTTGAGGGCCTAAATGAAGGTTTTTCAGGATCGGGCTCCTTAATGATAGACAAAGGATATAATTAATCCCCCAAAATGAATCGCCTCAGAAATACCTTTCCAACGAGCTATTGTGCACCAAAAACGAAGATCGTATGCCAAAGTTACGCCCCTAGGAAGTTGATACACCATTTTGAGGCCATTTTGAGGGCCTAAATGAAGGTTTTTAAAGATCGGTCTACTTAATGATAGCCAAGGGATATAATTAATCCCCCAAAATGAATTGCCTCAGAAATACCTTTCCAGTGAGCTATTGTGCACCCAAAACGAAGATCGTATGCCAAAGTTACACCCCTAGGAAGTTGATACACAAAACTACCCAAAACGGGGTCCATAAAATTGTTGGCTTTTCATCTTTCAGGGTTAGGCTTTTGAATTTTATTTATGATAAAAAGGCCTTTGGAGCCTCATCATAAAATCATATTCTTGCGAATGCGAGTAGCGGACACATCTCTTCTCAGAGATAAGTTGTCACCATTCTAGCAAGTCTTGCACTCTATATTTTTACAGTCTTTGTACATTTTCGCTCATTAATATAAAATTGTCTATTACTGTATCTCTTTGTTTATGGTTGCATATCTGATACATTTATGTTATATTATTGGATATCCAAGATATATCTATACATTTCTTGATTATATCTCCGCTCTCATTTTGTGTCAAAAATAATCTAGATCAAACAACTAACTACTTACTAACAAATATCTATTGTATACACTATTGTTTATTGCTCACACTACTAACTATAGAATTTACACAATATACAGATACAAGATTTCAGATAAGTCTTGTGACACAAAAGTTTTTGCAAAGGAAACTAAATCCCAGGCAAAATTAAAATTTTAAAAGATCTAAATTTAACCTACAAATACCAATATTCTAACTATGTATTCAAACCAAAAAAAAGAGTATGGATGTAAATTACAAAAGTTCTGGTTTAAATGAACAAATCATCTAAACTTAAAGAAAATTTACATTCACAAAAGAAACTAAGATTTAGTAACCTATTCTTGGCCAAAAGGGAAGAAAGATCTAATGGTTGTGTCTTCCTGTGTAAAAGCTCGTCCAACAACCTGTCAAGAAAAATCTATGGCAAACCATTGTATGATTCAAAACTATATTGAATCTGTTGGAGAAAACTTCAACAAAAAATGAAAGTTTTGACACCATCACAGAAAGAACAACTATTAAATTGGATCCTTTGTGAAGAGGCATATATCATTTCATTAGTGAAAACAATTTCATTGACAAAATAGATCATAACACCTGTAAAGTATAAGAGAGAAACCTGATACAATACAACAGATGAGTTATAATAATTTTGTCACAAAGAATATGATTCATTAGGGAAAAAAATTATTGAATGCACAAATATCTTAATAAAAACAATTATGTATTGATAAAGTGGACTAAAGTCAAAATTTAACAATACATGATCATGCTAAGGAGAAAATGGACGTATCATTTCACAAAAGATGGTATATTAATACACATGAAAATTACTCACCGAAAACAAAGTCTGAAATAATCCAGAGTTCCATATTCTCCATTACAATCTGCAATCATTCATTCTCCCAACATTTTTCCTCCTTTACTCCAGATTTCTAATCTTATTTTTATAAGCCCAGACTACATAAACTAATTTAATTTAATTAATTTCATGCTAAACATCAATCTCTGATATCCTTGGGTCGTTCAAACAAAATCCAAATTAAAGGTTGACTGCAACACAAAATATGGAAAATTTCACATCAACGATCTATCTGTATCTCCCAAACCATGTCGTTTATGGAGAAAATCCTAAAGAGTTTGATAAATCGCTTCATTCTGCAGATGGGTTTTCGAGTGTTTCCGTAAATTTGTTATTGTTTTCCCATAACTGAAGATCTGATTTTGCCTCCTCAGAAGTGAAGAAATTTTTTAGTTTTCTCATTTCAATCCTTTAGCAACTATTCTCCCAAATGAGTAATTCCAACTCTCTTCCATGATCTAGACTATGAGATCCTGTAAACAAAATAATCAAAACAATTATTAGTAATAGCAAACAAAATCAAACAAATAATTTAAATGTTTGGTCATGCTAAAACAAATCAAACTCTAATAATAAAAAACATATTTGAGAATAACTATGGAATGTTCCATTATCTATTTGATCCGGAATTTATGAATAGAACGAAATGACTACAGATTATTAACAGGTGCTTAACACAAAATAACAAAGATACAGTAAAACTGGTTTTCTATTCAATAACGAAATAAGATGAAATTGTAAAATGTAGTGGAAACAAGATTGTTGGAATGGTGGAATCTTATCTTTGATAAGAGATGTGATGGTTGTGCTCATTTGCAAGAATATTATTACAATGAGGCTCTAAAGTGCCAAAAGTCATGTGGGCCTGGGTAAGTTAGTACATCAACTTCCCGGGGTCGTAACTTTTGCATACGATCTCCATTTTAGGAGCATGATAGCCCGTTGGAAAGGTATCGTTGAGGAGATTCATTTTGGGGGATCAATCATGCATTTGGATATATTTGATAATATTGATCCCGAAAAACCTTCAGTTAGGCCCTCAAAATGGCCTCGGAAGTTAAAACTGCTAAAAATAATAAATTGCCAAAATTGCCAAAAAATTGTTTTGAGCTAGTTGGAAAAGGTGGGTGGCCACCAATATCCATCTGGATCAATCCTACCTTCTTAGGAAGAAATGGTATCCATTTCATTGAGTTCCCCCATTAGATGAGGTAATTTATACTGAATTTGGCCCCGGGTGAGCCAATTTCCTTGGTGTAGGAGCTGCCTTGCTTTGACGACTCGATAAAGTTGGATCCTTTGTTGTTGAGTGCCCTTAATTTGTGTGTGCAAAATCTGATCACGAGATGCCTATTGTATGCAGTTGGGGTTGAGCTCTGTTGGTGTCATTTGTTCTGCTACTTCTGAGGTGTCCAATAATGGTTGGAAATAAGGGCGAAGGAGATCCACATTGAACACTGGGTGTAGACCAAGGAAAGGAGGAATGTTGAGCTCAAAAGAATTATTTCCCACGGCCTTGGTGATGGTGTACGGCCCATAACAGAGTGGAAAAAGATTCTGATGGGGTCCTATAAGGCATTCTTTCTGCAAGTGAAACCAAACTTTGTTGCCCACTTGAAACTTATGTGGCACCCGATGTTCATCATGGCACTGCCTATACCTGTCATTGGACTTTTGTAGGATCTCCTGAACCTATTGGCTGATGTGCTGGATCCGTTCAATGAACCGAGTGGCTTTGTCAGCTTCAGTTGGAACAGGATATGAGTCAGTTGTGGTCGGTTGAGATATGCAGGGCTCATATGTAGCTATGTTGGACATAGGGAAGGCTCTCATCCCATGTGCGAGGATGCTTGGAATTATACATGCGAAGGATATGCACAATCATTCAATTTACGACCTTGATTTGGCCATTTGTATGGGGATGGAAGGCCATGGATTTGGTGAGCTTGGTGTCTAGTAGTGACCAGAGGCTCGGCAAAAATGTGTTGAGAAATAGACTGTCCTGATCTAAGACAATATTTTGTGGGATTCCAAAATTTACCCAAACTTGTTCAAAGAAGAGCATGGAAGTGGCCTTTGTTGTGATGCTCTTCTTGCAAGCAAATGGAATCGCCATCTTAGAAAAGCGATCAACAACCACAAAAACACAGTCATTTCCCCACTTGGTGGATGGGAGGCCCGACATGTAGTCCATTGAGATGGATTCCCATGGCCTGTCAGGAGTAGGAAGAGATGTGTACATGCCATGTTTCTTAGTGGTCGATTTGGAAATAAAGCAGGCAATGTAGGACCTAATATACTTGTTGACCTCCTGTCGAATTTTTGGCTAGTATAAATGTTTTTGTAGCATCACCACTGTCTTTTCGATGTCTAAATGTCCTGCCACTTGACTATAGTGGACTTCCCAGATCATCTTTTCTTACTCGCTTGATGGAACATAGATATGGCCCAAATGACACAACAACCCATCCTAAAGATGGAAATTATCGACAATTGTGTTTGCACCCAAAAATTTGGTAGGTGGTGGCGAAGACTGGGCCTATCTCATATATTTGGGGCCATCCATAGGTCTCATGGCTGCAAGATTCTAGCACCGTGGTGAGTGTCGCGACTGGCGGTTTGTTGATGCAATCAGCGACGCGATTGGTGCTTCTTGTTTTATATTTGATGTTGAGGTGGAATTGATGCAAGTATGTGGACCACTTTTGATGGCAGTCATTCTTCAATTTTCCTTGTGCATGCATGAACTCCAGTGGCTTATGATCAGTGTGGATGACTATCTCCTTCCCAAGAATGTAATGTCTCCACTGGCGGTAGGCTTGCATAATGGAGTACATTTATTTGTCGTAATTAGGGTACTTATGGACAACATCTAATAGTGTCTCACTATGATAGGCCACGGGGTGGCCATGCTGAGTGAGAATGACACCCATATCATAGACTGAAGCATATGTCTCAATATCAAAGGGTTGTTGTAGGTATGGTAGTGAAATTACTAGGGCTGAGCACAAGCACTACTTAAAATCATCGAATGCTTTTTGTTGGTACCAGCCCCATGCAATTTTTCCTTACCACCACCCCTGGTTATTTGGTTCAGGGCACATGCAATATGGGAGAATCCCAACATGAACCTGCAATAGAAATTGGCAAGCCCCAAGAAGCTCTGAAGCTCAGTGAGTGTGGTTGGGGCTATCCAGTCACGGATGACTTGGATATTGGCTAGGTCCACATGTATGCCATGTTGATCAATGATGTAGCCCAGGTAATGGACCCTGTCCATGCAAAAGGAGAATTTTTCCAAGTTGGCATATAGCTTGTGTTGTCGTAGGGTGTGCAGACCTTGTTGAATATGCTGCAAGTGTTCGGCCCAAGTCTTGTTGTAAATGAGAATGCCATTCAGTTACACCACTACAAAAGTATTGGTGAATGGTCGCAGGATATCGTCCATCATCCTCATGAAAGTGGTTGGATCATTTGTCAAACCAAAGGGCATGACCAACCATTCAAAAAGACCTTCCTTTGACTTGAAGGCAGTCTTCCATACATCTATTTGTTCTATCGGGACCTATTGGTAGCCAGAATTCAGATCAATCTTATTGAAGTATTTGTCCCCCGTGAGTTGATCAAGGAGGTCATCGATTTGGGGAATCGGGTACCAATTTCTAACTGTGATTTTATTCGGAGCCCGATAATCAATGTAGAATCACCAGGTTCCATATTTTTTCTATACCAACACGATTGAGCTCTTGCACGGTGATGAGCTGGGATGGATGTGCCCCTTGTGGAACAATTCTTGGATCTGTCGCTTGATCTCATCATTCTCTAATAGAGAGAGGTGATAGACTAGCCCATTGGGCAGTGGTGTGTTGGGGGTCAGATCGATGGGGTGCTTGACCTGGAAGTGCAGAGGTACCCCGATAGGTGAGGAGTATATATCTGAGTATTCTTCCATGACCTTATCTACTTTCTTCTGCTATGTGGAGAGGTTGGCCGCAAAGACCCTGGATGTGGATGTGATCTTTTGCTTATCCTGAGAGAAAATCATGAATAATACAAACTTCCCCATCTAAGTGATGACCTTCCTGCATTGCTTAACAAATATCAAGGAAATAGCACTAGGTGGGACTGCCTTGGGTATCCTATACAATTTTCTGTTCAAAGCAATAGTAACACTATGAGGCCTAGACTCATATACGACATGACATTTCTATAAATAAGGTTGGCCCAAAAGAACATCACAAAATTCGAGAGGAGAAACATCACACAATACCTCATCTTTAAAGGGCTTGGCGCCATACTTCAGTCAACACTGTTGGCTGACGCAGAGATCGCTTTCTTGGTAGAGCCATCCAATGGTGTAGGGTTGTGGGTGCAGCGTTGTTGCAAGGCCATCCACTTAATGACCTCTGCTGAGATGAGATTCTTCTGGCTACCACTATCAATGATGAAGTGTAGAGGGGTTCCTTTTACCCACATCTGTGAATGGAAGAGGCACTCTCCTTCTTCTGGCTTGTCTGGTTCACCAGGATAGATCTTGGTGGTAAAAATAGTGGCATTGGGTTCTACATCAATGATCTGTCTTCCCTTTTCTGGTTCTATCTCAAATTCAGAATCTGCATCTGATTTAGAGGCTTTCACTTCGGCCACTGACAACTTCTTTGAGTGACAGTTAACAGTGTTATGCCAAGGGATCTTATGGAAGTCACACCACTTCCCGATATCTTTCTTTGTCTTCCTGGTGTCCTTTTTTGCTTGTGACTTGGACTTGTTTTCCTGATACTGTCCATCTTTTCTCTATCCTTTGTTCTATGGGTTGGGACTTCCCTTTCCTGGCTTTTGTTGTGGGGGGTTCCCAGGCCCAAATTTTCGTGTCTTTTTTTTAATCTTCTGCTCGATTTTGATGGCATATTGGTAGGTCTCACCCAAGGATGAGATGTCCAAAAATTCCATTTTTCTTTGTATGTATCTATGCAGAGCACCGCGATACTTGAGCACCAGATCTCACTCTGAATCTTTGATACCCAGCTTGTTGTGCAAGGTATGGAAGATATTTGTGAAATCTGGCACTGCTTGGTCTCTTTCTTTCCACATTGTAGTCCATTTGGTATACAAGTCGTCATAGGTTCCGACAGAGTAGTATTGTTCCTTAATAGCATCCCTAAAGGATTCCTGGGTGGTTGTGACTGTAAATAATGAGGGTTCCTCTGTTTCCTTTTTCTCACAGAAAGTATCGCACCAATCTTTGACATGGGGAATAGCTTTGAGGAGCACAAAAGTAATATTTTCTCTATTCAAAAATTTATGGACAGAAAAATACCCTTCTTGTAGATTCCACCACTTGTCTACAGCATCTGTGTCTATCTGACCTTCAAATATAGGAATATCAAATTTTATTTGTACCTTGAAAGGGGCGGTGCCTCCGTTCAAAGAAGGTGTGTTGCCTGTTGGTAGCTACTGAAGGATTTGTGCAAAACTATCCATCATCTCGTTCCTTTGTTGCATGAGGGATTCCTCAATCAATAGTTTGAAAGGATCTCATATCCCATCATCTTTCTTTTCTCCTACCATGAGAGGTCACTTGGGCGTGCGAGAGCTTTTGTCCTCAAGAGAAACAAGCTCAAGACACAACTCTTTGTACTCTAACCTCGTTGGGGACATGAATTAAGATGAAAAGGATTAGATTTCTCTAATACCACTGATCTATATTTTATGAGAATAATGAAATGACTACATATTATTAACAAGTGCTTAACACAAAATAATAGAGATATAGTAAAACTGGTTTTCTATTCAATAACAAAATAAGTTGAAACTGTAAAATGCAGCGAAAACAAGCTTGCTAGAATGGTGGTGGCTTATCTCTGAGAAGATATTTGATGAATGCACTCATTTTCAAGAAGATGATTACAATAAGGCTCTAAAGCGCCAAAAGTGATGTGGGCCCCGTTTGGGTAAGTTAGTACATCGACTTCCCGGGGTCGTAACTTTTGCATACGATCTTTGTTTTAGGCGCATGATAGCTCGTTGGAAAGGTATCATTGAGGATATTCATTTTGGGGTCTCAATCATGTCTTATTCTATCATTGAGAATATCTATCCCGAAAAACCTTCATTTAGGCACTCAAAATGGTCCTAGAAGTTAAAACTGCTAAAAATAGTAAATTGTCAAAATTGCCAGAAAATTGTTTTGAGCCAGTTGGAAAAGGTGGGTGGCCACATATATCCACCTGGAAATTTATTGTTTTAAATCACATATTTAATTATTAATATAATAAAACAATACAAAAAATAAATAAACTAACATATATTCTTATTTTACAAACAAACTATAAACAAATGCACAAAAATGAATCGTTAAATCATTGAACAACTCTTGGGCCACTTTTCTCTTTCTACCGAAAAATGGGTAACTCATGTTATTACTGTCTTATCCATTAAAATTTCTATGTCACTCACCTTGTCCACTTTTCCATTTAATTGATGATAAACAATGCAATTCTCAATTGTTTTATTAGCCACGTGTCTTAAACATAGTGTAACATGTAATCAATTCAATTTTTTGAATTACGTGGTTATTAAGAACAATCGTTAAAACAATTAATTGCAAATAACTTTGCGTAATGACCAAGTAATAACAATAATGACTTGAAAACCATGACATGATAGTAACAAGAACTTTTATAGTAATGACCTTTGTAATGTCATGTAATTCAAATGAAAGGTCCAAATACATAAAAAAAATCTAACCATTGTTCATAGTTTTAAGTTATGATAAGGATTATGACCATTAGGACTAAGACCAAAGAAATTCATGTCTTGATTATTCATCGAAATCTAGCTGTCTAGCTCATGCTAAAATGATATCATTCATTTTTGAAATATCATCAAATAGTATTAGGAAAACAAGAACAAGTGTATAAAAGTAATAATAAATCTATTCTTGGATTCCATTATCGAATCATGATGATAACCAGAGTTTTCATTCATTAACCAACAGAGAAGACCTGAAAATAAAAACGTGTTATGAAACCATTTGCTAATCATTGAAATGCATTATGAAATCCTTCATACTCTTGTTTTAAATTTTCATGTTGAAAATCAAGAAATTCAAAATTCAAAATAATCGATATAAGAATGAAGAACCAATATTAATGTCACTTTCAATAGTTAGCATATTCAATGTAATAATGTCCAGTGGAAACATTTAAATCACAAAATATTCACACAATTCAAAGAAAACCACTCAAATAAGATAAAAGGACTATCAAAAGACCAAAGATCCATTCGATACAATTTTGTGAAGTTATACATTATAAGTGAGCCATCACACCAAAATAATCCATAAAATCATCTTCTCGGATCAAGTAAGATAGAGTCGGATGTCATGAAAGAGATATTTTCGAATGGTCAAGGGGGTCTCCTTGAAGTTTTACTAAAATATAAAGGGAGACTGTTGGGGGGCCAACAATACCTAACGTACAAGAACAAGATAAAAAACATGGATAACATGAGGCTCTCCAAAATTGCTTCAAACTCTAGCCAAAACCACCAGGGGCTCAAGCAAAGATGGAATAAATATGCCAAATCTTGGCTAAATCATTGGGGAATACAAGAAGAAGTCACCATGCAAAATATCAATAATATTACAAATATGTGGTGTGATAAAGAATTAGTGGATAAAACGGAATTAAGATACTACAAGGAGGTGGACAACCCTAATTTAGAATATCAAAATTACCTCTCAGTTTTGAAAAGTGCAAAGTAAATCAACATTGCTAAAATAAGAACAAACTCTCACGAGATACATAGTGAAACACCACTCCCAAAACACCATGGGATGAGAGAATTTGTCACCTTTGTGACACTAAGTAGATAGAATATGAAAAACACTTCCTCTTGGATTGACATGCCAATTTAAAAATATATTTCACATTACCGACCTTCCTAACCTCCTAAGTCATCGAAACTATGGTGATCTTGGAACACTTCTCTCAATGCTTTTTGAGCATAAAATACAATTTTAAAGAAATTGAAGTAATAGATTACCTTATTAAGGTCTGATAGACCAATTGGTCTCAATGGATGTACAATTATAAGCTCAAAATAAAATAGGTCACTATTGATAGTTTTTTTTTTTTTCAATTAAGGGACCAGTCTCAAGATTTTGGTTCCAAGGGTACTACTTGTCAATGATCCGATTGCAAAAATTTGCAGTTTTTCCCCTTAAAAAAGGGGTGTTACCGAGAGCACCACTTTTTGATTTAGGGGTTGATTTTAAGGATTTTGTTGCAATGGTATTGGTTTTCATCTCTCAAGGTTTTAAAGAAGTTGTAGTTCTAACATCGAAAATACGAAAATGAGGTTTCAATTTGGCGGTTTCTTTTAAGGTCTTTGTCAAAACATTACAATGATGTTAAGGTCATGGTAGAAAAAGGTGATAATTGTAACATCCTCATTTGTAATCCCCAATTTAGCAATGTATAATGTAAATATGATGTATGGACGTGAGCCAAGCGATGTAATATGTAAACATTTTATATCGAAAATAATAAAATAAAATGTATTGTTGGCTATAGATGCATACAAATGGAGTCATGGGAGCTAAGTTTCCAAAATAGAGGGGGTCCAAGGGGTGGATTATTCATGTGTATTAATCCCAATTCACTTTTCTAAAATTATTCTATATGAACCTTCTACTTTCCCTTTTGATTGTTTCAAAGCCCCAATCACTTAATACATATAAGAGGGTTGGTGGAAAAAGTAACCTCACATAGTGATTGAGAGCATGGGGCTGAGTACAATCAACATTGGGGAATAATGGGTTTTGTGGGAAAATTATTGGAGTTGTAATTTCTTGAAGAAGCATGATATTAGGCCTATGGAGTGATATTTATATGTAGGAACAAGTGATCTTTATGTTGTGAGTTTTTCATATTACAACTAGTATTTCTAGAGTCCCCAACAAGAGAGATTTCCTAGCCAATCTATGTTATAGCCCTAGAGGGAAGTGGGATAGCCTGAGGGATTGTGTGTAGAGAAAGGGATCTCATCCCTTGGGATGTGAAGGTTGAAGGGAAAGAGAGTTGGTGGATTGGGATGGTTGTAGGAAATTAGCTTGGTGTGGGTTATATTGAGTTGTTACTTGATAGAAGACACCATTAAAGGACACTCTCTCTTGTGGATTCATAGCCCCATCTTGGGGATAATTTGTTTATGAGAATTGGAGAAATAAGTCTAGGTTGAGTGGAACATTCGTCCTCTGCAGCTAGTGCCCAAATAGGGAAAAATCCACTATTCCCGGACACTTTTGGGGTATTTTTGAAATCTTCAAAGGAGAGGGAACCCTGATCATGAATCTGAAATTTTTTATTTAGTCAACATTTTACCTACTCATCAATCTAAACAACTTATCTTGAGGATTTTTTTCCCAGTTTTTCTCCATTTCGGAGATAGCCATTTTCTGCTAAAAATTCCAAGTTCAAAGAAAATGCAAAAGGACAAAGTTGCCAAATCTAGATTAATGAAAAAGTTAGTTGGAGGATTAGATCTTGAATATGAGAGTTTCTATGTATTCACAATCAAGAATAGTATCAAATCCCAAAATAATAGTTTTCCTTATTCTCACCATTTTTATTTCTATGTGTGGTAGAATTTAGCCTTTGAGAATATTTGTACCAATGAAACAAGTGCAAAAAGGGGTGAAACTGTTGATTTTGGAAAGTCATAACTTTCAACTCGAAAATCATATTGACACATAAGTATAGTCATTGGAAGATAATTTAGAAAATAATTTATTTGAAATCTCATAATTTTGATTCGTGTATAGTGGTTCTTTGAAAGATCAAGGCAAAGAATGGCCTATAACTTAATTAATGACAATTTTACAATATGCATAATTCTAACAATAATTTTTGCATGGACATTTTTTGTAGAATTAGAGTTACTGGAAAAGAAAAAACTGGTTCATAATATTTTGGTTCCAAGAATACTAATTTTCAATTATTTGATTCCAAAATCTTGCAATTTTACCCCTAAAAAAAGGGGTGTTATTGGTGTTTGACAACACAAGTATTCCAACAAAGGATGAACACCTTCATTAACCATTCACACAACCAAATAAAAGATCAAAACACTGATGTTTTGACGTGGTAAAACCCCTATGGGGAAACATCCACGACCCCAGCCAACGTGACCACATGAGTACCTAATATGGCCTAGTTGTCGGGACTCATTTTTTATTACTCAGTGATGTTCAAGGAGGGTGTCAAAAATATTATATTTTCGACTCACTAGTTCAGTGGTAGTTAACTGGAGCTAGTTCTATTTTATACTTCTATATTAAAACCATCACTATTATGCATGTTTTCCTAAGAAAATATCACTACTGGTTCACTTTTCTTAATTATGGAATGTTCTTTCCTATATGAGCGTATATCACTCATTCATTGTATTCATTTATTGATTATCTCATTGGAGTAGTGTGAATATATTTTATCATTCTTCCATATTGAATATCTCGTCCTTTTCTTGATAATATTTGCTTGTATTTTCTTTAGCTAGGTCTCATGTGCAGGTTTCCATGAAACATTGAAAATCACTCACTTAAAGTATTAATCATTTTTACATTTTGAATAAATCATTCATGAGTATTAATTATTCTTTGCCACCTACAATCAATTAGTATTTTAATGATATTCTCCATGGTGTGAAAAGTAATGATTCTTTGTGTGGAGATCCTCCTCAATCAAACCTCCCCACAAAAATCACTTTTGTTCCTCCAAAAGTATAGAGGGAAACTTGAATATATGCAACCAGCTTCTAGGAAGAGTCTTACACTCCACAATGCACTCCCCTGCTCCTTGATCTACATAAAAAATGTTTCTAAAAGTCCACACCCTTCTTCTCCTTCACCTTTGTACTTCGGAATGAGGATGTTGATGCCAACACTTGGACCAATGAAAATCTGTAGTTGATTCCATGATCTGCATAAAAAAAATGTCTCTAAAAATATGCACCCTTCTTCTCCTTCACCTTTGTACTTCAGGATGAGGATGTCGATGTCAACACTTGCATCAATGAAAATATGTAGTTGATTCCTTGATCTTTATAGTAAATGTCTCTAAAAGGTCGCACCCCTCTTCTCCTTCACCTTTGTACTTTGGAATGAGGATGTCGATGCCAACATTGCATCAATGCAAATTTGTAGTTGATAATACATGATCGAAATTTTGCAAATTTCAAAGCAATACGATACTTGGCAAGAATTTTTTAAAACACTCTTGGACAAGTTTACAATGATTTCCAAAACAGGCCCAAGAAAAACAATGCCTCTCACTCAATAATAGCTACAATACCCATTACAATGTTGCCAAAACAGGCCTAGGAAAAACAATGCCTCTCACTCAACATTGGCTACAAGACCCATCATAGTGTTTCAAACAAGGCTTACAAGGTTTTAGGCATAGAACAAAATGCCTCTCGCTCTCATCATCACTTTAACAATGGATAATTACAACATTTTTACATCATTAACATTAATGAAAATACCCCCAAATGTGCACTAGTGGAAACTATATGGTTTTTAAATCCCCCATTACAAACATGTGCAACATAATATATAAGGCAAATTCTATCATCATCGGACTTGTCTCGTAATTCTGAGACTTTTGGTTGTAAACATGACTACTTTTTGTCGAAGTGTCAAAATGACCTCTTACCGCAACATCCTGGTTTATGTGCAAGGATCAAACAATGAATTTCCTACAATAATTCATATCTTGTTTCCTTGTTGCAACACTCAAAGATCACCATAATCTACAACATACATTCATCCTCTTGCAATTTTAAAAAAGTGGCAAAAATAATAAATGCATGAAACTTACATTGGGTTTCATGCCAAGGCACTCAAAGTGTTGGTCAAATGTTGGCATACAAAGCACCAGCAGATCTATCTCGTCATTCAGTAACTTTTGACTGTAAACTCGACCTGTTCTAAAAGGTGAAACTCTGCCTCAAAAAATGTGCCAAGCATTAATGAAAAAAATGGGCTTCTGCAATGAGCCCTAAAACTCTGTTGCTCAGATCAAAATTCTAACTACACCAGTGGATTCATAGCGAAAAATCATGCAAAAATGACTATGCGTTTGTCAAATTTTTTCATTGTGACTTACAAGCCCCTCTTGGGCCTTCTGCCTCGAAATTTGTGCCCACACAGGGTTGTACTACGTGTATTGAAAATCATGCCAATAATGGGCCCGTGTGTAAATTATGGACTGTCAAGATTCCATACTAGTCTTAGGTTGTGTACCTTTGTCATAAATGTCTACAAAGTATCGAAATTTGTGCCAAGTTGGATCTAGGCCCAAGCTCTAAAACCGGGCTTAAATAACTTAATGCCAATGGATGTACCAACGTAGGATCATTCGCTCGTTGGTAACCAAACTACATTTAAGGTGTTGGTTTCTTGGTAGGTGCAAGGATCAAACCTCCGCTCGACCCCTTTTGGTCATTGGTTATAATCATTGTGTATATACATTATATTATATGAATTGAAACAAACCATCCGCCCATTTTAAATTCCCGCCAAACAATTTCGTTAGTCGATTGGTCATCGGCTAGTTCAGTGGCCGGCCATTTTAATTTTGAACTCTCAGAATTTATCCCTCATTGGGTATTTCATGATCTTCCACAAGGCTTCCTTTCATTGGGATACATGGAAATATTTGATTCCATGTTGGAATCCCAGTCACTGTCAACTCAGATGCACGATCCCCACGTCAACTCTGCCACTAGATTGCACAGGTCCTACCAGGTGGAGGCCCCTAGGTGGTGCCACGTAGAATCTCCTAGGGGTTCCATGTGGAACTCTTTTATTGGCCAAAATGACAGCCAAAACGCCAAATACGTATGACACGTGGTAGACTATGGTGTTGCCACATCATCAGCTTGTGTCAGCATGACACATGGCCAAATCTAGTTGGTCCAACTTGGTGTAAAATCACCCAAAATGAGTGACACGTGGAATTATTTTAGTCTTCCACGTCACCCTGTGTTGTAGGATAAATTGGTAAATGTGAACATAAACTTATCTCCCTAGATCCACTTAGATCTAGAACAAAACATGATAGGACATGGCGCTTTCCCTAGGCTCTAATCATCGAATTTACTATCGAACAAAAGATGAGAGACATAACTTTAAGTGTCGCTTCCTTATGTCTTTGTTGTTCCTGTTTCACTCTAGTGCTCTTGTGATACTAATCCTTTAGTGAGACACAAACCAACCAAAGTGAAAGCAGTAAAAGTATATTCAATTACAACCT
>CBVK0102779806.1:0-19630 GCA_900067695.1 Picea abies
CCTTCCACGTGGGCCCTTGAAGAAGTCCCTTTATACAACACTATCTTTCTGGGTATAGTGTACTACAAATTTTGTAATATATCCTCCTAATATACTATCTAGACAGAAATCAACAATGCAAGAAATTTTATTACTTATAGAATTAAGTTGTCTTACCAGCTCAAGATTCCAATTCCTTGGTGCTACAATTTAATACCTTCCAGTGTTTTCTACTAGTATTTCTAACCACTCAGTCAAAATAATCAGAAATTTTCTAAAGAAAATTTCATGCATGTCTGTGTACACATAATTTTGCATCCATTTCTCATCACTCAACCAAGGGTTTTTATTCTCTTTCTAGGAAAACTATAATTCCTTCCCTTCTAACAATTACAATATATATTTCTTATTCAAACTCCAAAACATTCGCTCAATTAGATATTCTAGGTCTCAGAAGCATAACCATTTGTTGGTGTTGCATATGGTTGTAAGAGCCTAGGTTCGAGCTATATTTTCCAACAAAACCCTTCAGACACAAACCATTTTGAAATCACCTGCATGCATATGAAGTCTCACCCAAGGTATCTATTAGGGTTGTAGGAACCAAGTTTTTGCAGTAGTGAGGGAATGGGAGGTGATCATCTTTTTCATTATTACTTATATGTTCTATGTATGTTATTCTGTATTTTCTCTTCTTAGATTACTTAATGGATTCCTTTAGACATTACCATTATACTTCAGATAACAACATAAACCAATTACTGTAACATTCAAAACCCTTGCATAATTATCATACATATAATAATTCTAGTCTATCATGCATGAATAAGATATCCATGTTCAATCACATAAAAGAAAAATAAACACAGTAGTTAACGTGGTTCACCCAACTTTGGACATAAAAGAAAAATAAACACAGTAGTTAACGTGGTTCACCCAACTTTGGGCTACGTCCACAATGGCTAACTTTTTTATTATTCTTTATGCAATTGTCTCAAGCTTGTGCACTGTGCTTATAAAGATACATCATATTTTCATTTTCTTCTCCTAGCCTATCTGCTTTACAATGCAAGCCTCTCTCTCTCTCTCTGCATCATCTCCCCGACATTTAAACATAGACTCAATAGTGACTTCTACAAATTATTCTATCACTCTCTTTCTCGACCAGAACAAAATAACTCAGAAGAACTAAAAGAGAGGAAACAATATTCTCCCAACCCATTACATATTTATACATAAATTCTAGGGCTTAAATCCCTACTTTTTTCATCCCAAAACCATATTACAATACATGATAACTCAAGTTGACTTGTTGTTTGGAATGCTTTTCCTACTTCTTTGCATGTCGATTTTGCACTCTGACTTCTTTTCTTCCTTATTTTTTATGTCCTTATATCTTTAATACACTAGGTTGTCATCCTTCCTTTTCACCTTCCTTCTTATCTTGATTTTTACCTTGATTTATTCTTCTAATTTATTCCTCTCACTGTGCACTATATTCTTGAATGCACCTCAACTGTGCACTCCTGAGTCTTCCTTCTTCTTTTGTGCACATCTTCTATGGATTTTCATGCATATTATTTCCATAATTCTTGTCCAACAAAAGTCATTATTTCCTACATGTGACTTATCAAACCATATTTTAATTACTTCTTGGTGTTTCATTTGGTTTCTTTTAGCCTTTTCTATTTCTTCTTCAAGTTTTAGGAGCATGTTCAATATTTTTTGCATTACTAGGAACTCTTTGTATTGAACATATTGAGAAAGTTGCAATGAAGGTAAAATATATGGGTAGGAAAAATTGCCTCTTGTCCATAAACTAGGAAAAAGGGGGAATTAATGATGCAGGAGCATCTACATCATCATTAAGAGGAGGATAGGATGGAGGAAAACACATCAACCAATGCATTTATGGAGATGATTTGGATTCTTCAAAGGAGAGCACACCTTTTAAAATTTGGAATTTTGAAAAGAAATGTAATTAATGAATTGGAGGTTGATGCCATCCCCAAAGATCCTCTTAGATCAGTATTCGATTAATGTAAATTTTGTATTGTAAAGAGGTTGTGTGTCCTTCCTTATCTTATCTATAAATTTTATTAACTCCAAAGTACTTAGTAGATGGATGCATTAAATATTGATAGGATAACATTAGGTTGTTGGGGGGAAATGATCGATGAATCACCTCTTGTATATATGCTTGTATCTTATGCCCAAAGTTGTTGTTGTTGTTGTTGTTTCTACTCATTTTGTAATAGTAGTTAGTGAGAGGAAGAGACATTTGTTTCTACTGCTGTGTGAGACAAACCGCATTGTATGAATTGTTGAAGAGCAGTGGAGAATTTCTTGTATGTATGTATATTTTATCACTTGAATGAATAGAACAAAGATGTTTTAACCCAAATGTTTGGTGTTGTTTTTACTGCTATATGAACAAATGGTATTCTTATTGTTCATTTAAATTCTTTGTTTCTACTTGTTATTGTTCTTTTGAATGCATCGTGTGGTTAAATACATGAATCTGAGGAGGTAGAATAAGTTTCAATTGTTTCTCTTCTGAGAGCTCGTGCAAGGAGTGCACATTTTTCCACAAGGATTGCATTGATAGAGTTAACTCTAACTCAGAGAAGCTCAAGAGAGATAACATTGGACCTTTTATAGAAACAATGCAGAGAAATCATAGAGCCATGCAAGGAGTGCATAGGCACAGTCACTTCCAGACTCATTGTTCAAAGGAAGAACAATTAAACATTGCAAAGTTTAATGCCACAAGGTGTGCGCCCAAGGATCCCAAAACCTTGGAGACCCCAAGCTAAGGAGAGATATATAACATCAGTACCGAGGAAGGATACTTAGGAAATTCCTAAGTCCAACATTCTACAGTGTGGGAGGAGCGCACATAGGGTAGACAGAGGTCTCATCTACCTCGGGTAGTTAAACTCAAGAGGGCCAATGACCCTAATTCCTTGAAGGGAAGAGATTAAAAAAATATACGGTGGAGACCTAGTGGGATATTTCTAGAAGTATGACTATCGTTAGATATTAAATAGTTGTGTGAAGGATAGCCATCAGGACCCTTCGACACTTAGTAGATTCAGGAATTCTAATAAGTGTACAAGGAGAAGGACCATTGAAGTCCCGAAGGAGAAAAGTGACCATGTCCATTGATATTCCATGGAAACACATCGATAGGTTGTTTATTCAGGAGACTAGAGCTTGGTGAGAATTGTGAGGAGAAAAGGACCATTCCGATGAATTCCTGAAGTTGAAGTGCAAGGGTGAATCTAGACCATTGGATCCAGGGAAGGCACGTGGCAAAGAATCATGTGTTAAAAAGAGAGTCACTCCAAGAGAATTCTTGTGCAAGGTTGGAAGAACTCCCAAAGCCCAAAGGTGGAGTTCACCATCAATCATTGATCTATGCAGTGTTTGTAACTCATTGATCTTTTCAGGGTTCACTGCTTTGCACATTTCGCAGCTTCATAGGTATATAAAGTTCTGTTCGTTGGGAACCCCTAAAGTGTAAATATCTCAAAGTCTTGAATTGGGTGGGGTCCAAGGGTTAAGTCCTAGGTCATATCTCGTGGTCAAATGAAGGAGAGGGTCAGAGCCGATGGAGCTAGTGCCTAGAAATATAAATTTCTTATTTTAAGAAGAAAAGCGCCAGGGAGAGCACTTGTGGGTATTTGGAAACATGCACCAAGAACTAATAGGGACCTATGTAAACCAAAATTGGGACTTAGTAGGATTCCTGAGAGCCAATATAACTAAAAATAGATCAATCCTTGACTGGGAGGTCGAGCAGACCCTTGGAGAGGTAGGGGGTTTGCGTTAAGTGATATCAGAGCCTAGGAAAAGGTTCTATATGATACCATAAAGTGGTATCAGAGTTATAATTTAAGCTATGAATGAAGAAATATTATCACCATGTTTCCAGGAAGACACATGGATAGGATTTTTAGAAATCCAACAATGGAGGTAGAAATGAGGAGACTTCGTGCAAGGATAGATTCCATGGAAACTGTACAAATAAGAGCACCATATGCATGTGACATTAGTGAGGCTGAAAGTGAATAATTACAAGATGAAGGAGACACATGAGAAGATGCTACAAAATAATTCTTTATGAGAGTAGTTGTAAAATTGGGAGCCAAAGAATAAATGGAAAACCCAATGTATGAGGGTAATTTATATGTGGAAGAATTGTTGGACTGGATCAGAGAAATAGAAAAATACTTCGATTATGAATAGGTTGATGAGGAGAAGAAGGAAAAACATGGTGTCAAAATACTAAAAGTGAATGCATAATTGTGGTGGGATGAATTGCAAGATGATAGGAGAAGTAAAGGAAAACAAAAAATTAAAAGGTGGGATAGAATGGTATCCAAGCTAAAGGCTAAATTTATACCCAAATACTATCAAATAAATCCATTCAAGAGACTACAGAACCTGAGAAAAAAGGGTTTGATAGTAAAAGAGTACACAAAAGAGTTACATAGGATGAACATCAGAGTTGGTCACCGTGAAAGTGATGAAGAGAAGGTTTCGAGATACATCAATGGCCTGAGATATGAAATTCATGATGAAATCAACATGGTGACTATGAGGACAATTGAATATGCTTATCAAGTTTCCTTGAAAGCAGAGGATAAGTTTGAAAGAAAGAAAATCCAATGAAGCAGAGGAAAAATCCCACACAAAGGTAAGGGAATTGTCCATGACAAGGCTCAAAAGCCCAAATCTGAGACTGGAAAGTTTCACTGTCATACAAAGAGAGGAGGAAGTTCCCAAGGAATATAGTATGGTGGAAGGAATTATTTTCCTCGAGGAAGAGGAAGATGAAGAGGAGGAGAAGTGAAATGGTATGTTTGTGGAAGGATAGGGAATATCTCTTGGGAATGCCCCGAGAAAAATAAGGATACAAAAGAAGGAGAAACTCACATTTCATAAGCACAAAAAAGAAATGTTGAAGCATAAGCTACTGAAAATTGAAGATCCCTCATGATGAGGAAAATTATCTTGAAACCAGAGAAAGAGGTGTAAGCACAAGTACAGAGAAACAATTTGTTTAGGACTACTTGCAAGACAAAGGATATAGTTTGCAAGGTGATTATAGATAGTGGGGGCACCGATAATCTAGTATCCACAGAAATGGTGGAAAAACTAGAGTTGGAGACTACTGCACATCCAAATCGATATAAAGTATCGTGGATGCAAAAAGGACACCAAGTAATTGTAAGTAAACAATGCTAAGTTGAATTTAAAATAGGAGAATACAAAGATGAGATTTTATGTGATGTAATACCCATGGATGTCTGTCATGTTTTGTTGGGAAGACCATGGCAGTTTGATAGAAATGTCAAACATGATGAGAGGAAAAACACCTACACCCTAGATAAAAATGGTAGGTCACACATGTTGTTTCCAATAGAAGAAAATAAGGTCAAGGAAGAATCCAACACAAGCATACTTATCATGAGTGGGAAGGAACTCTTAAATGAAGTCAATAAAGAACAAATACATGCATTTTGATGTAGTGAGGAAGCCTAGAGTCATCCTTACTAACACCGCTATGGATGATCTTCCTGAAGAAATTCAAGAGCTGCTCAAAAATTTTGTTGATATAGTAGTGGATGAGTTACCTTGCTCATTTCCACCCATTAGGAGCATCATTCATCACATTGACCTTATTCTAGGAGCAAGCTTTCCAAAAAAAGAAACATATAGATTGACACCTCAAGAGGTGAAAAAGTCAAGAACCAGGTCCAAGATCTGTTAGAAAATGGTTTAGTTAGAGAGAGATTAAGCCCATGTGCAATACCAACTGTATTGAGTCCTAATAAGGATGGAGGATGGAAAATATGTACATATTCCAGAGCCATCAACAAGATAGTCATCAGGTATAGATTCCATTTTTCCATAATGGATGACTTGATGGATTTCTTGAGTGGAGCAAGTTATTTTTCAAAGATAGATCTAAAAAGTGGTTATCATTAGATAATAATGAGAGAAGGAGATGAATGGAAAATAACATTCAATACAAATGAAGGGTTGTATGAGTGGCTTGTTATGCCATTTGACTTAAAAAACACCCCAAGTAAATTTATGAGGTTGATGAAAGAAGTACTCAAAGACTTCATAGGTAAAATTTTCATTGTGTATCTAGATGATATACTAGTCTTTAGTAAAATTGAGGAGGAGCACTTGAGACACTTGACACTAGTGATGAGGAGGATGGAACAAGAGAAGATGTTGATAAATTTAAAGAAATCATCTTTTATGAAAACAAAACTCATATATTTGGGTTTTGTGATCTCTTCCAATGAGATGAACATGGATCTAGAGAAGGTGAGAGAAATCAGAGATTGGCCATTTCCAAGGAGCATATTTGAGGTAAGAAGCTTCCATGGATTAGCAAGTTTCTATAGGAATTTGATTAGAAATTTTAGTGGTATATGTGCACCAATATTAGAGACTGTGAAGAAGAGACACAAATATTTTAAGTGGATAGAAGAGGCTGAGAAGAGATTCAAAATATTGAATGATAAGATCACAGAACAACCAATTATGGTTTTGCAATATTTTGAAAAGACATTTCAGGTAAGGTGTAATGCTAGTGGAGTAGAAATTGGAGCAGGCTTAAGTCAGGATAACATAGCTATAACATATTTCAGTGAGAAGCTAAATGATACCAAGAAAGTGTACTCCATATATGAAAACGAATTTTATGCAGTGATTCAATCCTTAAAGAAATGGAGGCATTATCTTATTCCCAAGGAGTTTTTGTTGTATAGTGATAATCAATCTCTACAATTCATAACTAGGCAGGAGAAGTTGAATCAGAGGCATGTAAAATGGGTGGAATTTATATAGAATTTCACTTTTGTTATCAAGAAAATTTCTAGTAGTGCAAATAAAGTTGTAGATGCTTTGATTAGGAGGTGTTTGATTATGCAGGAATTCAAAGTGGAAACCTTAGGGTTTGAACAACTTAAGGAAATTTATGGTGAAGATCCATATTTCAAAGAGGCTTATGAGGCATGTTCAAATCCTTTGCTAAGGGATAGAATCCCATGGATGAAATATTTATTCGGGATGGATTGTTGTTCAAAAGAAACCAACTGTGGATACCAAAATTCTCAATGAGAGACAATCTGCTGAAAGAAAAGCATAGTGGAGGCCTAGAAGGAAATTTTGGCCATGATAAAAAAATCAAACAATTGACTAGCTCATGCTATTGGCCATGTATGAGATATAAAGTGAACAAATTTGTGAACAAATGCACAATTTTCCAGTATGCAAAAGGAAGAAAGAAAAAAACTAGTATTTATTAGCCATTGCCTATTTCAGATAGGCCTTAGGATGATATCGGCATGGATTTTGTGTTGGGATTTCAAAGGACCCAGAGGGGAAGTGATTCCATATTTTTGGTAGTTGACATATTTTCCAAAATGGCACACTTTATCCCATGCCAAAAGATAAACAATGCTACACACATAGAAAGTTTATTTTTTAAATAAGTTGTAAGACTACATGGTTTTCCCAAGAGCATTGTATCAGACACATACATCAAATTTGTTGGTCATTTATAGAGAATATTGTGGAAGAAATTGGGGAAAAAAATGTCCTTTAGCTTAACATATCATCCTTAGAGAGATGGATAGAATGAGGTGGTAAACAAAAGTCTGGGTAATTTGCTGAGAAGCTCATAGAAGCTTAGTCACTGAACATAACAATGAGTGGGATCAGATTCTTCCACAAGCAGAATTTGCATACAATGGTTCACCAAATAGGATCACCTGGAGAAGTCCATTCTAGATTTTGTATGGAACACACAAAAGAGGGATATTAGAACTAATATATTTGGGACAAAATGAGTTCAGAAGTGCAGGAGTAGAATATTTTGTTGCAAAGATGCAGAAACTTCATGGTGAGATCAAGGAGTAGCTGCAAGACAACAACAAGAAATATAAGAGCAGAGTTGATAAACATCTAAGAGAGCTTCAATTTGAAGTGGGAGACCAAGTTTTATCACACTTGAGGAAGAAAATGTTCCAAAGGGGAACATATAACAAACTAAAAATGAAAAATATAGGACCATGAAAGATCCTTAGAAAGTTTGCAACAAATTCTTATGAGATAGAGTTGGGAGACAATGTGGGAATATCACCTATTTTTAATGTTGCAGACCTACATCCTTAGAAGGAAGATGAATCAGGAGGATCAAATGATCAGAAGGAAATCAAATGGGGAAAAAAAAATCCTGTAGAAGAGAATCAACGGATGGAGAAGATCATAGATGAGAGAATTGGAAAAAGGATCAAAAGGAAGACTTATTTTGAATACCTTGTGAAGTGGAAAGACCATCTAGAAGAATATGCTGACTGGGTAAGTGAAGCAAATATTTTGAAGCAAGGAAAGATAGTGCAGAAGCTCATGGACATGAGTGCATGAATTTTTGGCTAGAGGATTATGATGTAGGAGAATCTACATCAACATTAAGAGGACAAACTGGAGGACAACACATCAACAAAAACATTTATGGACCTAATTTTTATTTTTCAAAGGAGAGTGGACCTTTTAAAATTTGGAATTTTGAAAAGAAATGTAATTAATGAATTGGAGGTTGAGGCCATCCCCAAAGATCCTCTCATATCAATATCATTTTTATGTAAAGGTTGTACTGTATAGAGCCTTCACGTCAGACCTTATCTTATTTGTAAATTATATTAAATCCAAAGTCCTTAGTAGATGGATGCATTAAATCCTGATAGGATAACATTAGATTGTTGAGGGGAAATGATTGATGAATCACCTCTTGTATATGTGCTTGTATCTTATGCCCAAAGTTGTTGATGTTGTTGTTGCTCATTTTGTAATAGTAGTTAGCGAGAGGATGAGAGAGTTGTTTCTACCATTAGAGAGAGGAGTGCACAAGTATAGTTTCTTTTAGACTCACTGTTAAGAGGAATAACAATTAAGCATTACAGAGTTTAAGTCTGCAAGGTGTGCACCCAACGATCCCAAAACCTTGGAGAAACTAAGCTCAGGAGAGATAGATACCATCAATATCGAGGAAGGATACTTTGGATATTCCTAAGTCAAACATTATACAGTGCTAGAGGAGTGCACAAAGGGAATACAAAGGTCTCATCTACCTCAAGTAGTTAAGCTCAAGACGGACAACGATCCTAATTCCTTGAAGGGAAGAGATTCAAGAAATATAAGGTGGAGACCTAGTGGGGTATTGCAAAGAAGTCGTCGACCTTCAAATATGGAATAATTGCATGAAGGATAGTCATCAGGACCCTTCGATACTTAGTATATATTGGGATTGTAATAAGTGTACAAGGAGGGAGACTGTCGAAGTCCTGAAGGAGAGAAGTAACCATGGTCGTTGATCTTTCATGGACACGTCTTGATAGATCATTTATTCAGGACACTAGAGCTTCATGGTAATTGCAAGGATCAAAGGAACATACCACTGAGTTCCCGAAGCCGAAGTGAAAGGGTGAATATAGACCATTGGATCCACGGAAGGAACGTGGTGGAGATTCATGTGTTCATAGGAGAGTCACTCAGGGAGAAATCTTGTGCAAGGGTGGAAGAACTTCCGAAGCCCGCAGGTGGATTTCGTCATCAATCATTGATCCCTGTGGGGTTTATAAGTCGTTGATCCTTCTGGGGTTCGGTGCTTCATGCATTTCACAACTTCGGAGGGATTGAAATCTTTGTTCTTTGGGAACTCCCAAAGTATCGAATTTGGTGGGGTCAAAGGGTTAATTCCTAGGTCATATCCCATGGTCGAATGAAGGATAGGGGTGTAGAGGATGGAGCTAGTGCCTAAAAAATTTAAATTACTTATTTTAAGAAGAAAAGCGCTAGGGGAGAGCACTCACGAGTATTTGGAAATCTAGACCGAGAACTAATAGGGGCCTGTGTAAACCCAAATTGACACTCAGTAGGATTCCTAAGAGCCAATCGACTCCGAATTTGTCGATCCTTGAGTGAGAGATCGAGAAGATCCTTGGAGAGGCCAGGGTTTGTGCCAATTACCCAAAGAAGACTTAGGCATTACCCTATCATCCCAAAGATATTTAGGGAGGGATAAATGCCAATTTATTTGGTGATCAATTAGAGTTCTTTTAAGGATCTTGATTACATTCTTATTGGTGGATTCCACTAACCCATTCCCTTAGGGATAATAATTAACTAAATATTTGATTTCAATGTTCCTTTCAAGATCATATTCTGTTAATTTCGGAGAAGAAAAGTACTTGGAATTATCAAAAACCAAAATTTAAGGAACACTGAATCTAGTTATAATGAAGGTTTCAAGGAAATATATCACCTTATTTTCATGGAAAGTATTGAAAGGGATTGGTTTAGTCCATTGTTGTTATGATGTAATTATGCAATCTATAGGAATTGGGATTAATTTTCCCTATCACATCTAAACCCCATTGTTGGAATGGGTGTTCAATGGTAATTGTTTGAAGGGGAAAATAAAACTTCCTTTCTTTTCTAGCTAACCTTTGGTACTCCTGGCACTTCCTAGCATATGAGTGAGAGTCCTTGAACAAGTTAGGCCAATAATAGCCCGCTCTAAGAACTATTTGATTTTTAGTATCTCCTCCAAAAGTCCCTCTAGTAGGGTCATCATGAAGTTAATATAGAACCTTATCAACATCCTCCTTCTGAAGACATCTCAAGTAAACACCATCATAATTTCTTTTGCATATCATTGCTTGGAGGAGATGGTATTGGGATGAATTAAGTTGGAGAGATATCTTCTTCTTTTGTTCCATATAATGTGGAGTTGTCCCATGGGCTAAATAGTACTTCATCTCATAATACCACTGGTCACTAATAGGAATATAACAAAAATCTCTTTGAAATAGGTCTTGGTCTTAATAAAATTTATCTTCTTCTACCTTGTTATGTGTTGATTCGGATGCTAGTTTGCATAGTCCCTTCCTGTTAACAAATTTAGAAGGATTAGTTTCAAGTTCATATTATTGTAGGGCTATTATCCAATTGGTCCTTTTCTCTTGCAGATTGTTCTACACTAAGAGGTTTCTTACAACAGGGTAAGGCACAATTACCTTAGTTTTAGATTTAATCAAGTAAGGTCTGAAAATGATTGACCTCCTTCAAGACAACATTGTCTTGTTTTTCTACTTTTGTATAGTCTTACTTTTCCCTTTACAGTCCTGAACTCATAAAGGAGATGGGGTATTCATTTCCCTCTTGATTCTTTTTGTTAGAACAACTGAAAACACAGTATCAGAGGAAAATGTGTAGAGTATAAAATCTTTGCTAAAATTTGGTCTCATCAACGTCATATCCTGTGTTATTTATTCTTTGATCTTTTCGAAGGAGGATTTCTCCTTAGTACCCCATTTGAAATTTGCATCCTTATTAATCATTTCTTGAATAGGTTTGAAAGTTTCATCGAAGCTCAAGACAAATATCCTTACAAATATAAGAGACTGAATAATGAATAATAAACATAGGAAAAACCTCAAGAAAAAGAAATCCTAAGTGTGTGTGAAGTAACTCCAACAACCCTTTGTTATTGATTTCAAAGGGTGAGAGGAAGAAACATTGATGAGGAGAAATGGTCATAGGCGGAGCGTGAGTATTGGAGTATGAGTCTTTCCATCAATGAAAAAGGGGGATATTTTTGGATAGTTGGTTTTCATTGATGTCAACCCTTAGAGAATTTGAGATACCCCAAAGTTATGGTCAATATTGATGGTGAGTTAGTTGTCATTGATGTCAAAAAGTGTGGTTGAGGCCAGCAGATGTGATGGGTGCAATTGATGAAGCATACATGAAGCCCTGTAGGTGTGTTCATGAGACCCGAATTTGTTTGAGGAATAAGGACATGAATGATAGTGCAAATGTAGCTAACACACTCATAGATGGATATTCCTCGTCATGTCACTTTCAGTGATAGGTGGTACACCACATGGTTCCTCACGGTTAAGGAGATATTCCATCATGAAGTTGGAAGACCTAAAGAATGGTTAAGAAGTCCCTAGTTGGTTAAAACTGAATTAGTTAAAGGGTAAACTTGTTACACCATGAAAGTATAGGTCAACCCTAAAGTGAGGAAATGGTGTTGGTTGAAAAAGTGTAAATACACATCATGAGACATTCATTTGAAAAACACACACACACATTCATTGAATATCTATATTATGATAATATTTTGGTTTATTGGTGAATCTAAAGTCGAGTCTAATCCAAAAAAGAAAGTGAGAAGGAAGAGAGAAAGTTTTGGAGCTACAAAGAGCTAGTGTTTTTTTGTAACACTAATTAAGCAGGCCCTCACGAATCAACTTCAGGGTGTCACACAAGGCACCCCTGTAGGTTGAATAGTGATCATCATGCGAGGCCCCACTTGATAGGTAGTATTTGTCCCATGAGGACAATACATAAGTGAAGGAAGATGCTAGTGCCAGGTTGTTTAGGACTGAGGTGAAGCTACATGTTTGTGTATCAGGATGAGAGGCACCAGGTCATTTTCATATGTAAAGGTATTTTATTCTTTGTTATGAGGTTTCATCTTGGTGATGTTTTGGAACATGCTTGAGGCATGTATTTGTGATTTTTGGCATATTCCTTGAGTCACATGTTGTATGGATGGTACATCTGTTGAGGTACATTGTTGGTGCATATATTGGATATATTGGCACATGGTTTATTATATGTTGGTGATCTTGGTATATTCTTGGTAGAGGAGATTGTTCTACACTAAGAGGTTTCTTACAACAGGGTAAGGCACAATTACCTTAGTTTTAGATTTAATCAAGTAAGGTCTGAAAATGCTTGACCTCCTTGAAGACAACATTGTCTTGTTTTTCTACTCTTGTATAGTCTTACTTTTCCCTTTATAGTCCTAAACTCATAAAGGAGATGGGGTATTCATTTATCTCTTGATTCTTTTTATTAGAACAACTAAAAACACAGTATCAGAGGAAAATGTGTAGAGTATAAAATCTTTGCTAAAATTCGGTCTCATCAACGTCATATCCTGTGTTATTTATTCTTTGATCTTTTCGAAGGAGGATTTCTCCTTAGTACCCAATTTGAACTTTGCATCCTTATTAATCATTTCTTGAATAGGTTTGAAATTTTCATCGAAGCTCGAGACAAATATCCTTACAAATATAAGAGGCTGAATAATGAATAATAAACATAGGAAAAACCTCAGGAAAAAGAAATACCAAGTGTGTGTGAAGTAACTCCAACAACCCTTTGTTATTGATTTCAAAGGGTGAGAGGAAGAAACATTTATGAGGAGAAATGGTCATAGGTGGAGTGTGAGTATTGGAGTATGAGTCTTTCCATCAATGAAAAAGGGGGATATTTTTGGATAGTTGGTTTTCATTGATGTCAACCGTTAGAGAATTCGAGATACCCCAAAGTTCTGGTCAATATTGACAGTGAGTTAGTTGTCATTGATGTCAAAAAGTGTGGTTGAGGTTAGCATATGTGATGGGTGCAATTGATGAAGCGTACATGAAGCCTTGTAGGTGTGTTCATGAGACCCGAATGTTTTTGAGGAATAAGGACATGAATGACAGTGCAAATGTAGGTAACACACTCATAGATGGATATTCCTCATCATGTCACTTTCAGTGATAGGTGGTACACCACGTGGTTCCTCACGGTTAGGGAGATATTCCATCATGAAGTTGGAATACCTCAAGAATGGTTAAGAGGTCCCTAGTTGGTTAAAAATGAATTAATTAAAGGGTAAAGTTGTTACACCATGAAAGTACAGGTCAACCCTAAAGTGACGAAATGGTGTTGGTTGAAAAAATGTAAATACACATCATGAGACATTCATTTGAAAAACACACACACACATTCATTGAATATCTATATTATGATAATATTTTGGTTTATTGGCACACACATTCATTGAATATCTATATTATGATAATATTTTGGTTTATTGGCGAATCTAAAGTCGAATCTAATCCAACAAAGAAAGTGAGAAGGAAGAAAGAAAGTTTTCGAGCTACAAAGAGCTAGTGTTTTTTTGTAACACTAATTAAGCAAACCCTCATAAATCAACTTCAGGGTGTCACACAAAGAACCCCTATAGGTTGAATATTGCTCATCATGTGAGGCCCCACTTGACAGGTAGTCTTTGTCCCATGAGGACAATACATAAATGAAGGAAGATGCTAGTGCTAGGTTGTTGAGGACTGAGGTGAAGCTACATGTCTGTGTATCAGGATCAGAGGCACCAGGTCATTTTCATATGTAAAGGTATGTTATTCTTTGTTATGAGGTTTCATCTTGGTGATGTTTTGGAACATGCTATGAGGTTTCATCTTGGTGATGTTTTGGAACATGCTTGAGGCATGTATTTTTGATTTTTGGCATATTCCTTGAGTCACATGTTGTATGGATGGTACATAAGTTGAGGTACATTGTTGGTGCATATCTTGGATATATTGGCACATGGTTTATTATATGTTGGTGATCTTGGTATATTCTTGGTAGAGGAATATTATGGTGATGATGGTACATGTTGAGGTTTAATACATGGTTGATGTACATGATATGGTACATGGTTGATACTTAGTATGGTACAAGTTCAAGTGCATTGTTGATGCATGGTTTGGTATAGGTTGTAGTACTTGGTTGATACTTGGTATGGTATAGGTTTTATTACAAATTGGTGCATAATTGATGCACATGGTATAGTACAAGAGTTTTTGCATGGTTGATGCACTTGTTATGGTATCAGTTGATGATTTGGTACATGGTTGAGACACATATCTTGTGATGGTATGTTGGTGATGTCGGTACATGCTTGGTAGAGTTATGTGTTGGTGATGTTGAGAATTTAGTTGAGAAGTGATTTTGGTGATCATGTATCTAGTATTATTGATGTTGAGTATCAATGATAGTGTCAGGTTGACAGGTGATAGGTTGATGTGAAAATATCAGTGATAGTAATAGGTTGGATAGAGTGATAGCTTGATAGGTGAAAATTTGATGTGACATTTATCAGAGACAGTGACAGGTTAGATATAGTGACATGTTGACAGGTGGCAAGATGATGTCACAGTGGTAGTGATAGTGATAGGTTGACAAGTTTCAGGTTGATGTGACAGTGGCAGTGATAGTGACAGTAATTGTGGTAGTGATAGTTTGGTCTATACTTATATTTTAGGGTGAAAGAAGGGGGAAAGGAAAGGGGGTTGTATCCTATTTCCAATTCCTGCCAGAGAATAAAGAGAGTTGGAGCTTCCTTCAGGTTAGAACTTGAGAATCACGGGGTTGTAGCATCCTTCTATTTGGAGCCAAATAATTCAGGGAGTTGTATCTTCCTTCCGGTTGGAGCCTCAAAATCAGGGAATTGTAGCCTCCTTCTGGTTGGAGCCATAAAATTTAGAGAGTTGTAGCTTCCTTCAGGTTGGAGCCTTTAAATAGGGGGTCATAGCCTATTTTCAGTTGTAGCTAGAGAATTGGGAAGTTGGTGCTTCCAATGAATGTATTCTTTGATATATAAGAAATCATTACATGGTTATTTCTAGTTGTAGCTAGAGAATTGGGAAGTTGGTGCTTCCAATGAATGTATTATTTGATATATAAGAAATCATCACATGGTTTTCTCCCATTTGGGTTTCCACGTAAATTCTATTGTACTATGTATTTGATGTGATTTTACTTATTTTTACATTCTCATGATATATTAAATGAAATCATAGATGATACATTGATGATACACTGCTGATAATATTGAAGTTTATATATTGTAGTTAAAAGTGGTAAAAGTGCTCATACTCATTCCCCCCCTCTCAATATTCCAACAATCAATACTTCCTACTTAATCTGCATCTGTATGTGTTTTTAGAGTTAATTCCTTCTCTAATACCACAAGCTAAAGTAAATTGTTCCCTTTAGGTATCTGAATATTGTTTTGCCGCTTGCACATGTGTCTCCTTTGGTGCATATTGAAATATTTCTACAAATCCTACTACTTCCGTGATGCATGGCCTTGATGTTGTTGCATATGGTCGACTATCAATCATTGACATAACAATGTTTGATTTTCTTTTGGAGATTCATCATATTTTTTCAAATTACATCCTATGATCATTGGTGTACGGACATGAGCACATTATTCCATTCTGAATTTCTTCAAGATTTCCTTGATATATTTGGTCTGATAAATCAACATGCCTTTCCTGAATTGAGAAATTTGCAACCCTAGAAATAATGACAATTCTTTAAGCATGGAAAGATCAAATTATTTTTGCATTTCTTCTGCAAACATTGGTATCATTATATCATCATTACTTCCAAATATGATATAATCCACATAAACTACAATGACTAAAAAAGTTTCATTTTCTAGCTTGATGTAAAGATTGCTACCTGTAGTTCCTCTTCTAAAACCTTGTTGTTGTAGGTATTTGTGAAGTATTGAATACCAAGATATGGGATATTTCTTTAGTCTATGGAGTGATTTTTTTATTCTACATACATGATCTTTGTTTCCTGACAAGTGAAATCCTTCTCATTGTTCAATATACACTTCTTCTTCTAAATTTCCATTTATAAAGGATGAATTGGCATCCATTTGATATAATTTTAGTTTCATGAAACACACAAATTCCAAATGTTTTTTGATTTCTCCTAATATTTCAACTAGAGAAAATGTTTCTTCAAAGTCAATACCCTGAACTTGAACATGTCCTTTACATACCAATATTTCTTTATTTTTACTACCTATTCATCTTCATCCAATTTGTTTCTAAAGACCCATTTGGTGTCAATCACATTATTGTCTTTTAGTATGGGCGCAAGCTCCCATGTCTCATTCTTCTCAATCCAATTTAATTATTATTTCATATCATTAACCCAATCCTTATCTTCACTAGCTTGTGAAAATTTCTTGGGCTCTATTTTAGATAGTAAATAAAAGTTCAATATTCTTCTAGTATAAACTATTGTATGTATATCTCCAAGGATACGACTTTCTGTATGATTCTTCTCAACAAATCTGAATGGTGTCTTTGGATCTTAGCGTTCTATTTCCTGTTGTTCTTTATTTTCTTCTTCCTTTTCTCGTTCTCTGTATATTGAATCCTCTAGATCTTCATTTGTTTATGAATTTTTCTTTTGAGGTATTGATTCATCCATTTTTTCATCAATACTATATACAACCTTGTGTAGTGTTTTGTTGTAGAATTTGTAGGAATTTCTTCAATATGCATAGACAAGAAAGATACATTCATCTATTTTGGAATAAAAATTGCCTAAATTATCTTCATTTCTCTTTATATAGCACTTACTCCCAAACAATTTGAAGTATTTGACTGTAGTTGGTCTACCCTTCCATAATTCATAAGGTGTCTTTCTAATCTTCACTCTAATTTGTGCTATATTCAAAATTTATATTGATGTGCTGACTACTTCTCTCCAAAATGTTTATTGTAGTTTTCCTTCATTCAACATTGTTCTAGCCATTTCTTATACATGTCTATTCTTCCTTTCTACAAATCCATTTTTCCAGGGAATCCTTGTTTCGAAAACATGTTTATTGATTCCATGATTCACATAGAATTCATCAAATCCATAAGAGGTCAACTCACCTCCTCAGTCTTATCTTAAACACTTGATTTTAAATCAGTCTCATTCTTCACCTAGCAATTTGAAAGATTTAAACTTCTCAAATGCTTCTTATTTTTACTTAATAAATGTAACCGATGTCATTCTTGTGTAATCATATATAAGAAACATAAAATAACTCTCACCTTTTAATGTTTGTGTTATTTATTTCCCACAGAGGTATGTGTGTACAAGTTGCAATGGATTTGTGACACAAACGTGCACCACCCAGGGGCATGTCTTCTCACACAGGACCTTCCTCTCTTCTCGGCCCGAAGAACTCAAAGGTTCTCCAAATTCCCTATTGGGAATCTTCTTACCCAGAGATTCTCTTCGTCGCGCGATCCCCTTCCTTAACTTCTCGGAGGATCGGAACTCCTGACTTCGCGAGTCTAACAGTCGAGCACTACACCCTCGGATCCCCGAGACCTGATGGTCAGTCAACTCACTGACTTTTCCCTGAGGGATTTTCACTACTCGTGACCTCGCTACTCGCGATACCAAACTTTTGGTTCTACAACCTACGATACCCAAGGCACCGAAACTCCGATGAGCACATGTGACTTGACCCGTCCACACCTGTCACTTCTCTCGGGACTTCCGCGCTATCGCAATCTCGCTCCCTCGCGACTTCACTACTTGCGAGGTTGAATAACTTCCCCGTCGACTCCCGATGTCCGAGGTGCCGAAACTTTCAACCTCATTTCCTTGGACTTCATTATTTTCGTGGCCAAGTCCTCGAGCCTTTTTCTCATGAGGCTCCAATGCACGAGCCCATGTGCAGATCCAATGGTCCTCCTATGATCTGGATCTAACGGTTATCCTCTTTCTTGCGCCTTACGTCCTCGTGACTTTGAATACCCAATACTTGGGCTCTCACCCTGGGAGCTCTTGAGTTCATGAGATCCTTAGTAATCCTCCACCTGTCCTTCCCAGATGGATGCTCCTGATCCTCTCGCCACTTCGCCACTACGCGTACTCGCACCTCACGAATTTTGACACCAATTTCTCAACCCTTTCACTTACGAGCCCCCGAGATGCGAGGTGCCACCTGTCCACTGGCCAACTCCTGTGGATCCACACTATCCTCATAGTAGTTGAGATATTGCTCCTCGCAATCTCGCGACTCTCTTTACCAAACTTAGGACACTTTTCTCAAGAGGTCCCGATAGGCGATCTCGTGAACAATCCAACAGCCCTAACCGACTTGGATCAACGATGCTGCCCCTCTTGAGCTTTGAATCCTCTCCACGCCTATGATGTGACTACCTTGCACCTCTGAGAGATCCAACGGCTCTCGGAACTTCGTGAAATCTCTTCCAAATGTTTCATCCATCCATTCTCCCCTTGAGGATTCTGCGAAATAAAAGAGTGTCTCTCCACGAGACTCGTTTGCTCGCTCGCCAACCTACGACACTTTCCTCCGACTTCCAATGGCAACTTCCCTGCACTTAGCCTTCAGTGAACTCAAAGGCCTATTCCTCCTGAGATTTTTCCACTCTGATTCTTTCAGAGAGACTTGCACGCGCTCCTCACGGCAATCATTCAACAACTCTCCAGTGTTGAATTCCTTCGACTCTGCGCAACTCCTGCAGCAACAATCTTTGATTTCCTTTGCTCAGATTCACAACTGAGACTTCTGCTTCAGCCTGTGCACTCCTTGCATGGCTTCAAAAACCCACTTCCACTTCGGGGTGAATGAGAACAAAAGTTAAACTACTGAGCCTTCATCAATGCACTCCTTACGGATGACTTCAACTGCACACCTTGTAGGAATATCCTGGCTCAGATAGAGAAACAATTGAACCTCATTCTCTCTCCCTTTCAGACTTCAGTTTGAAACATGAAATCATATGCACAACATATACAAAGAAAATGCATAACAAGAAAGAAAACATTCATGATCATAACATCAATACACAGAGAAAACAACACAAAATCATGTGCTTGAATCAAAGCTTCATTCTATTAATTCAAATGCTTGTACATGGGTGTTCTTCATACA
>CBVK0102779834.1:0-12990 GCA_900067695.1 Picea abies
ACATCGGAATACATTGTTCTACCTATGTGAGGGGTTAGGTCCCTAACATTCATTGATGTTTGATTACCATGTTACTGTGTCTTGTATTCAACTGTGCTCTTGCCAAATTCCATGATTGTCGAGAATCTTTCCAAATGAATAGATGGAAAGGAAGGGTGCTTGCCTTTATGTCCTTTAAGATCCTTATTTGTTGTTGGGTCAGGACTCATAAATACAAAATTCACATTGTGGTATATGTCTCGAATACATGGATAATATTGTTGAGTATAATGTAATTGTTTAATTATCCCATTCGTTATGCAATATTCAATTGCAATGCAACATAAATTTAGCACAGTAACAACTACACATTTGCAATTGCAAAAAATGGCCTTGCTAAGAAGACTCCCATCACTCTACATATGCATGCCTTAAGATAAAGTAGGTAAGAACTGGATAGTAATTGGCTCAATCTAGGGATACTCATTTGAAGTGTACAAATCCCTATAGAGTTGCCTCCTTTGGCATAAACAATGTTAATTTGTGGACTATCAGCTTTGGAGAGATTGTTGTGGTTTATACTTGTTGAGCTTAGTGTTTATCTTGTTTAATGCACATAAAATATTAAGATTATTAATAATGTTTGTAAAGTTGGATCATCACTATCATAAATACCGAGCTTGCATTGGTCATACTAGGGGTGAAACAAAGTGAATCATGTTAAATGTGACTACAATTTTTGTATGAAAAGAACAAAATTCTGAAAATTCCCGACACATTGTTTTGACCACAAATAAATTGCTTTTGAATAAAGATGATTTATTACAATAATGTGAAATATGTTACATGGAAAATTGATACTCAAGTAACCACAAGGTTGTTCTTAGCCATGACCTTGTACAAAGGTTGTTTTTTAAAATAAAATTAAAATTGGTATGAATGGGGGCAATTTTCATGTTGACAAAACATGCTTAAAAGCAATATCTACGAGTGTGTAGCATGATTATTAATGAGATTATTGTGGAAAGAGAGATAATTACACCGAAAGTGTTATTTAAGGAGAGGTTTTGCCATGGCCTTCATCGTCTATCCAAAGCGCATAAGAACTTGTCATCTATTCATTTGTAATCAATGAATCTTCTCTTAACACGTGTCTTCTCCTTCACTGACTCCAAATTACTTCCACTGACATGGGCTTCTCAATTCTCATGCATATCACTTTCCATATAATGCAACTTGGATATTCTATCTATTATGGACACTTGTGCATAGGGGAGGCAACTGAACTAGTGCCATTATTTCATGAACGAGTCCATTAAGGCCATTTCAGACGAATATGTGAAAACGTTGAATTTTCACTATGGATATTTTCTGATAGCTTCCACCATTTTGAATTGGGAAGCATGGAAAGGATTCAAGATATTGTAGTTGGAAGGGGGTTTCATCTCAACGACATATAAACTAAGGCATCTATCTTGATACATTGACAACATTGACTTCAATGGCAGAGGCTTTACAACATGGTGCAACCAGATAAATCCTTTACAACATGGTACACTTAGGTGGTCAAGGTAACCCAATGCCAACCCCGGTTCTAATAGGAACAAAAGCATGTTTTCTCTTGTGAATGGATTCATCACACTTCTGATGAAATTAGAAACAATGGTATGAGTGAGTGGATTCATCACACTTCTGATGAAATTAGAAACAATGGTATGAGTGAGGTATCTGTATTTTCGAGTAGTAGCAAAACTTCCTCTAAAGAGTCAGACTTTGAAACTGATACAAGTGTTGGTGAGCCTTCTTTCTCTGCTTTCGATTGTACCCTTCATGAAATCAATCGATCCTATTACCCAATTCGTGAAATCAATTGGAAAAATTAATTTTCTAGGCTAAAAAATAATTATAAACTGAACTTGAAGGTAGAGATTCAGGACAACAATCTAGGGATTCAACAAGATGAAGTGCTTTCCTTTGTCATGTGCAGAGAGGGAAAGGAAGGAAAATGTGAGGATCAACAAGAAATAAATATGGATGTGATCATTGAGTGGTGGGTCCTGCCCAGAAGGGAGGAGGTTTGGTTCTGACATTAACTCTCTGAGAATTTCATTAGATATAAGTTCCCCTAGACCCAACATAACATCCATCTTGTCATAGAGTCCTCGCCCACAATCTTTGGATGTTCACCTATGCATAGCTCTGGGATGCAATCGAGAATTTTAGTGGCACCCTCATGCTTCGAGAAGGTGGATTTGGGTCTGTGTACAGAGGTTTGATCAAGAGTCAAAATATCATTTGGGTTTCCAAATTCTTGTTCTCTCAAAAGAACCCTTTATTTATCATTGACTTTAGTGCTTCATAAACTTGATCATTTGGGTTTCCACATTCTTGTCCTCTGAGAAGGGGCCCGCAAGGGGGGCTGGGGCGATGCCCGACATCGCCCCCTTCCCTCCCATGTCATATATATCGGGTTTAGAAACGTCTATTTATCATTGACTTTAGTGCTTCATAAACTCATGCATTGCTTGTTTTATTTGGATTTGTCCTTGAATTCTCATTTGGGTTCTTTCGCAACCAAGAGACCTAATGTTGATTGCCTGATCAAAAAACCAATTCTAGGGTTGTTCTACATATTGAGTTCCCTTGTTTATGTCAATTTGATTGAAAAAAAACTTGCAGCAAAGCATTTAAGCTTCATTTTCAGCTTATAAATTTTGCAGCAAATCAATAAGAGTCATGTCACGATCCTAGACTCATTAACTTTTTCATTCTCAAGATTTTGAGTTTTATTGGGGTCTTGTGGGTCTATCCTAATTCTCGAGTTTTGTTCTTTAAAAGACGTAGATTTTACATATCAGACCCACCAAACTTTTCTATTCGAAGGTTTTGTTGTTGTTTTTGTCTTAATTTTGCACCCTTGATAGCATCATCAGAACAAAAATGTTTGGAGGATTTAAAAATGATAATGGTGTTGCATTCAATATTGATAACATATTTGTTGCACCAGAAAGCATGAATAAGGGTAGTATGAAGAAAGACAATCTCAAAGCAGTAAATAAGTCCACTGAATTTTGGACAAAAGTTCCTTTAACTATGATGTCCTAAGTAGACTACGATGACGATGATGATGATTATTACGCAATTGTTGCACCCCCTATTTGGGGTAATAATCAACCCAGAGAAAAAGAGGAGTCAGATAAAGAGGTAATGTTTCTATGTTCCTTGTGGTGTTTCCTTGAAGAAAGTATTATGTTATCGTCGGGTTGACAAATTAGAAGAGAAACCTATACATACATTTTTATTTTCTTGTATATTCATCATTAAATTGGAAAATAACCTTCAGACAACAAAATCCAACTGATGATATTATGTCGTCTTTGTTGATTGTCATGTTAATTGTATTGAATTTCCCTAGCTATATTCCTTTGTGTCAATAATTGAAGGATTCAAGATGGCGTTATGTTGGATATCTTATCTTTCAAAATATGAAGAGTACTTGATAAAATTTAAAGAGATTTGCACTTTTGTTGTGGGCAGAGCATGTAATTTTCTAGTTTTTAGTTTTTTGTATTCATTTAGACCTCGTAGATCAATTGCACCATAGTGAAAATCAATTAGAATTTGTATCATTAAATTTTCGAGTCCACTTTTGTTAGCTAATTTCCTTCTTGCATTTTTCATTCTAAGCTTGATACTGCTAGAGAGTGAGCTTTGAATTTTCTACCCCATTCTTGTTACAAATTTTGCATATCAGTTTATCGCACATGGTTATCAATGCAACTTATATCACAAGTTCCATGATAGGTGTTTATAGTAAAACATTGTTAAAATAAACTTCATTATGTTGCCATTTATCCCAATGTTGTTGGTTTAGTTTCTTTCCTAAATTTTGATGGCTATAAGCCCTTGATTTGATTAAAACAACTAAGATATGGAGGTCAAAATCCAATACCTCATACTCATAATACACTTCTTGCAAGGTCTTGAAAACCTGAGTTTAGGGGTGTGAAGCAATTATGGTTTTAAATGAGGTACTAGGTCTCACTATCTCACCTCTACGAATGTGTCTATGGGGATGTGCGTCATTAGTTTTATAAGGTAACAAATCAATTAATTGATACGCTTGTTTGGAAATATATTCATCTGCGTACATTTTGTTTAATGTTTTCAATGGCTTAGTTGTAGGACCTTAAACTATATAACCATGCTTAAATGTGTTACATTGTGGTGGAAATGAAATATTTGAAGTTGTAGTGCTATAAGATGTGTACTTCTCTGTTTGAAGTGGCTTGCTCCATCTGAATTTTTTTTCTTCTGAGACAACCACACAACAATTCCTATGTTTTCTCTGGCTCAACAAATTGTTTGAAAATTATGGCATGTACACATATAACGTACACGTATAGTTCCAACTTATTTCTCATGTGAAGTATTAGGTTTAGTTTATCAAAACCCATTCGAACATTTTATGGCATCGTTTTTAGCATACAATTGACTTTGATTTAAATGTTGGAATATGGACGCATTCAAATAGAGAATTTTAAATTTGATTTTTATTCTCACTGGTCTCATTTTCTATTTAATTATTTTTCATATTATCCCAGGGTCATTCTATATTTTGGTATGTGGATTGTGGATCCATGCATTTCCCATTGAGGTTGGAAGTTGTATGATAAAGTAGCTTTACACTTCCCAAAGGAAATCCCTCCTAAAAAATGTTTCAGATATTTCTCCTTCAAAATGGTTCATGTTGTTTTTACTAAAATTAGATTCCTTTATGTGACCATGTAAATTGGTCATTGTTCAATGATATATTGTGCTTATATTATATGTTGATGTATTTACATTTGATAGTTTAAGTTAAACACTACACTATATATTGATTTTGAATGATGGTTGTCATTCATCGACATTGGTTAATTCTTGCATATTTATCACTTAAATGCACACTTTAATTGTTAAGGTATCACTTTTTCTAATTAATCATTGTTTACAAATCTTTTGTCATATCATTTCTATCACAACGTATTTTATTTTTTAGTTCAATGTCAATGTTCATGCCACTTGACCAATCTTCCGATATAGTAAATAACAACATACAATTAGGAGTTGTTTTTTATCCACATCTTTACTATCTTTATCACTAGTAGTGCTGAAGACTTTTTAAATATTTGTGTTCTAATTCTAAAGGTTTAAAATATTTGTACAACTAAATATAATAATTATGCCTAAGATGTTCTTTAAAAGGTTGGTTTTATGGGATATTTTGTCATCTCGCATATGGTTAATTACATCGATCGAGTTTGTCATCTCACATATGGTTAATTGCATCGATGGAGTTTTTAAGGGGAAATTCTGCCTCTTCTTCCTCTTCCATTTATGTATGGAAAAGTCACGGTCACATATATACGATTATTGCATGTGGTCATGTAGAGGGGGATTCAAGTTTGGAGTTACATGATGGTTGAAAATATTTCGCTAGATGTGGGATGAAGATGGAAATTTTGAAATATTCATTTTCCATCCAAAAAGAAAAATCCCACCATCATTAACAATGTAACCACCTCAATTCACTTTGGTGTTTCCTTTCCCCTGATTTGGGGGTATGCTAGTTATTCTGATGCACAACATTTCCACAGGGTAAGTAAATGAGATTTCATCGATCTCACTTTGTCAAAATTGTATTTCACGGGTATTGGCACACCTTTATACACAGTGGTTAGTGTATTCATTATTGCTTGGCGTATCAAGATGAGTCCTCATGTAAGCCATATTACCAAAGATGAGCACGCATCCATCATGTTGAAGTTACCAAAATGTTAACTATAAGATTTTGAGCGATTTACCATCAAGATAAGTAAGTGTGCACCTCTCCATGCTTCCCAGAATAACAACTCTAAGTAACTTTTCCACAGAGAGTTGATGCAATCCATTTTACAACATCATTTCCATTCAAAATGAATCGTAGATAAAATATTCCATTGTGTGTGTTGACTTGATTTTTTTTGTTTTCTCTTTTTTTTTTACCATGGGGAATCGGTAATTTATTAGAGTGATTTGGGCTAGGCTTGGGATCAAACCTATTGGTTTCCACTACAACCCAAGACTATATCCAATAGCCTACAAGCCACATATTCAATAACTTATGACTTAGAAAGAGTCAAGACGTCCCACCTGGGGGCATTTACCCTTCTATTCTTATCACAATGGACCTACACATCACTCTGAATGAATTGAACTCGTGTGGGGAGGATAACAAGCTTGCTACCGAACTGCCTGAGCTAAACCCATGTGACTAAAAATTTGAAGGACATGGGGGTGGGCTTTGATCCACTTATGTGTGCACATGTGTGTTTACTCAATACTACTCAGATGTTCATGCAATTAGTAACGATTCATACCATGTTATACAACCATCCATTGTTTTTTGGATAAACATTGTTGTTGAGGACATGTGTGGAGGGATACACATAATATTGAAATCTACTTTTAATTTCATATGGAATTCCTTGCCTTGTTTCAAAACTATGAACGAGGAACACAAACAAAGAGTAAAGGGATGAGATCTTAATGTAGTTAGGAAAATATAGTACATAGGGAAAGAAAAATGGCCATAGATAGGTGTGTTCTATAAAGTGTGTTTAAGTGTTATAATTTGTTGGGACAGGTGTGTTTACACTTCATTTTTGTAACATAACAATGATCTCAATAAATGTTAAGTAGTGGCATGCAATAAATGTCGAGTAGTAATAAGCAATCAATATTGAATAATGGTAGGTAATTAATGTTAAGCAATAATAGTTGGATAATTAATTGTTAATGGTTTCCAACATATAAATGGTTTAATGGTTCTGCTATCCTTGTTTATTGAGTGCTTTGGTGGAGGTAATATGATAGTTTTTAAACTCATTGTTGTGTTGTCAATTTTTTTTTTGGAACCTTTATGTTGTTGAATACTCCTGTTAAGAGCATGGAGACTCGATAATGTATTGTAACCATTTTCTAGTCATTGAATAATACATTGAGCATACTTTGGAGTGTGGGGTTTTTCTACCGAAAGAATTTTCCCCATGAATTTATTGTTTTATAGTTGTATGTTTTTGTGTTGTTTATCACTACAACTGTGTTTATTTAGTTTTTTGCACATTATTCTTTAATTGATTACTATAGGGAGCATATTTTGCACCTCCACATCATTTCATTTTGTATTAGAGCCTAATCACCTCAAACACAAGGTGTTAGGGACAATTTTTTTTCATCTAATATTTGTTTGAGTGGGACCTTGCATATAATGAAATATCATTGTGGGAAATGGCGAGCACATTTAGATTATAAATGGAGAAGTTTGATGGCACTAACTTTGCATTGTGGAAGCTTGATATGGAAGATTTTCTCATAAATTGAGATTTATGGTTTGCAGTATCTAGAACCAAACCCACTGTTATGAAAGATGAAGAGTGGGTAATATTGGAGAGAAAGGCGAGAAGCCTTATTAGGCTTTGTTTCATTGATTTAGTGTCATTGAACATTTATGAAGAAAAAATCATAACAAGTCTCTAGAAGAAATTAGGGGATTTGTACCAGGATAAATCCCTAGCTAATAAACTTTTTATGCAAAAAAAAAGTTCGCCTTTATATTGGATGGTGGGGATTATGTAGCTACACATATGAATGCCTTTAATACTATTGTAACATAATTGATCTTGGTTGGAATGAATATGGATGAGGAGGATCGTTGTATGACCCTTTTGAGTTATCTACCATATCCTTGGGATATTGGTCATTGGACGCATTGTAAAGAACTTGGTGCTTGATGAGATCAAGAATGCTTTACTCTCAGGGGAGGTGAAGTGAAAAACTTATGACTCAACCAATGAAGCCTTCGTTGTTCGTGGAAGATCAAAGGAGAAAGGAAAGAAGAAGGAAAAGGGCAGATCCAAATCCTATGGGAGACTAAAGTTTCCTAGAAATTCCAAGGCAAAATGTTGGAACTGAGGTAAGGTCGGGCATTTTAGAGAAGATTGTAAGGAAGAGAAAAAGAAGAATAAGTAGAAAAAAATGATTCAAATGATGAATCTAAAAAATATTCTTAAGAGGATGGCGGAGATGCCTTTGTTGTAGCTTTGGCAACCCATGCAAGGCAGAGTGCATGGTTGATAGACTTTGGAGATTCCTTCCATATGGCTTCCCATCGACATTGATTTTTAGTGTATGAGAAATGGCTTCCCATCGACATTGATTTTTAGTGTATGAGAAATATGATGGTGGGATGATATACCTTAGTGATGACTTTGTTCTTAGTGTAGTTGGTCGTGGTAGAGTCTAGATCAGATTCCTTAAAGACATAGTGAAGGGGTCATTGGAGTTTTGCACATTCCAGGTTTGGCAGATAACCTACTATTGGTAAGAAAACTTAATGATGTGGGGGTGCACGATTGTTTTCTTTAACAAAGGGCGTAAGATGGTCCAATGAGATATGGTGCTCCATAAGGTTCTTTGTGCTATTCCAGCGTGATGTTTGCACAATTCAGTGTTCTTCACTTTCTACAACAAAGAGATCCGCAGAATTTACACCTTCACAATCAAAACCTGTATTTACCTCTAATACTCATGCTTTCTAGGTACCATATAGACAATGTTATGGCATTAGATATTGGGCCATATAGGTGAGCAGGACCTAGAGGGCGTGAAAAACAAAAATCTTGTTGATAGATTGAATAATTGCACTTTTGAATTTGAATTTTGTGAGCATTGCAAATGTGGAAAACATAATTGTGTTCAATTTTATTCTAGGTCTCACAAATCATCTCGGTTGTTGGTCTTAATTCATTATGATGTATTTGGTCTCATTAAAGTTTCTTCAATTTCTAAGGCTTTGTATTATGTGTCATTTATTAATGATTTTTCTAGAAGGACATGGGTATATTTTTGCAAAACTAAATCTAAGGTCTTTAGTCTCTTTAAGGAGTTTAAAGCTCCCTTGGGAAATTACATTGGTCAGAAGATTAAGGTGTTGAGGACTAATAATGGCGGTGAGTTTTGCTATTTAAATTTTGGAGAATGTCATTGAAAGATATAAGACAACTCCATATACCCCTTAGTGAATTGGAGTTGAAAAATTGATAAACAAGTAGTTGATGGAGAGAGCTAGGAATATGCTTAGTGGAGTCGACTTAGAGAAGAAGTTTTGAGTATAAGAGGTTGTTATTACATGTTACTTGATTAACAAGTCTCCCATATATGTTCTTTTGGACAAGACCCCTATGGAGGTCTAGACAGTCAATAAGCCCTCACCTCATCAACTATGGCGTTCATGTGAAAGGGTACAAACTTTGGGATCCTATGGTTGGGAAAGTTTTGCATAACATAAATGTTATTTTCAGAGAAGTTGAGTCTTTTCCCATAGTGGTGTAGCCAGAAGAAGATGAGAAGAAGTCAGTTGCTTAGCTACCACACAAGAATAATAATGATGGACCATAAAATAAACAAGAAGTTCATGATGGACCTTATGAGGAGGAGGGTTCAAAGAGTTTGGAAGAGAGGGAAGAAATTCCACTTCAAACTTAAAGGAGGTACACTTGGAAAATAAGGCAACCAGACGTGTATAATTGTAGCCTCTTTGATTTCAGAGGTATATTATTTATTATATTTGCTAACACACAAGCCTAGAACTGTGAAAGAGGTAATTAAGATGGAAGATAAGGAATCTTAGAGATTGGCCATGGATGAGGAGATGGTTGCACTTACAAAGAATGATACATGGGACTTGGTACATTAGCCCGATGGATGGAAACCCATTTGATGTAATTGGGTGTTAAAAAAAAGGATTAGTTTGGATGGCAGTGTTGAAAAGTACAATGCAAGGTTGGTTGCAAAATGATATTCTCAAGTTGAGGGGATATAGTTTGGTGAGATTTTTTCCCTATTTGCTAAGTTAACATCTATAGAAACTACTTTTGATTTAGATATAGAACAGATGGAGGTGAAAACAATATCACTACATGGTGACTTGAAGGAGGAGATTTGTATGACACAACCAAAACACAGTTACGTTGAAAAATGTAAAGAGTCATTAGTAAACAATCTCTTAGATTTTGGTACCAAAAGTTTGACTATTTTATGTTGGGTTGGGATTTCTAGGATCCAACTTAGAGTATTGTGTGTATTACAAACATGATGGTGGTCATTTATTTGTTGTCACTTTGTATGTAGATGATATGTTATTTTTTGGTAATAGTGAGGACATGATTTGTGATTCAAAGTGTGTTTAGCACAATTTGACATGAGGGACTTGAAGACTACAAAATATATCTTAGGAATAAAGATCAAGAGAGATAGGGTGAACATAAAACTTTGGTCGAGCTAGAGTAAGTATGTGAACTCTATGTTGCAACAGTTTCACATGGTAGATTGCAAATCATTGAGTGTTCCAATTTTTGCGGGAACTAAGCTTTCAATTGAGCAGTGTCCTATGATACCACAAAGATGGAGGAAATGGATTTTATTATTTATGCTAGTGTAGTTGAACCACAAAGATGGAGGAAATGGATTTTATTATTTATGCTAGTGTAGTTGACAATTTAATGTATGTTATGGTTTTCACTAGACCAAACATTGCACAAGTAGTGGGAGTCTTGAGTCGATTCATGGCTAATCTTGTATGTGAACAATGGGTTGTAGTGTAAAGGGTCTTTAGATATTTGTGAAGTACTTCCAAATATTCAATTTGTTATCGTAGTGATGTTTTAAGGGACCAACACTAAGTGGATATACAAAATTACGTGGATTTTGATTTGGTAGGGGTTGTAGATAAAAGAAGATCTACTTACAGATGTGTGTTTCAACTTATTGATGGAGCAATAAGTTGGATGAACAAGCTACAAGCTATGGTCTCTTTGTCAACTTTAGAGACATGGTACATGGCATCTACTCATGTCTATAAGGAGGCCATTTTTCCTATGACATTGTGTTCATATGTAGAGCTAAGCCATAGCTATTACAATTTAGTGTGACGATAATAATGCCATTTGTCATATCTAGTACCATTTTGTTCCAGACATGGTAGAGGATGGAAAGGTGATATTGGAGAAAGTTGGCATTTAGTAGAATGTTGCAAATGCATTGACAAAACCAGTGAGCGTAGGTAAATTCAAGTGGTGTTGTGAATCATATGGGCCTTATGGCTACTATTAGTTAACTCACAGTTTGATGCATGCTCCCTTAGACTCTCGCAAGGCATACGCCAAGTGGGAAAATTTCGAGACAATTGTGTCATACACCTTGGAGTTATGTAGCATAGAGATTATCTCAATAAATGTTGAGTCGTAGTAGGCATTCAACGCTAAGCACTAGTAGACAATGAATGCCTAGCAACCAATGATCTAATTGATCATTGGTTAAGTAGTAGTAGGCAATGAATACCTAGCAACCAATTGATAACTCGTTAGAAAACCATAACTAATTTATCATTTTGTTATTCCTATTTATTGAAAACTTAAATTGGAGGTATTGTGAGAATTTTTAAAACTAATTGTCATGACTACATTATGTATTATAACCATTTGTTAGTTGTTAAATAATACAATAAAACTAGTAAAAACAAAATAACAAATCATGTGGCCACTCATTTACTAATTTGAATCCTTCTCTACATAGCCCATATTAATAGGTCTCTCGTGAATTTGATAAAGAATGTGTGATTTGAATCCTTCTCTACATAGCCCATATTAATAGGTCTCTCGTGAATTTGATAAAGAATGTGTGGGTAGAGGCATAACGTCGAAAAAAAAACCATTTGAATTTGAATTTGGCTTTGCACTTAACCCCATTTGAACTAAAGACATCATTCTTTTGGATGCAACACAGAACAATAACATTGTCCCTTCAAACCTCAAGGCAATCATTATCTTTTCTAAGTACATAAAGGTTGAGAATAAAAAAGGCATAAATAATTAACAAATGCACATGATTCAAGGCTCAAAGATCTTCAACTCAAATCAAAAGCAGTCGAAATTAGTAGCTTACAGAATTCAATATTACCTGCTTTAATTCTTTTAGCAGAGAAGCTTCAAATGAAGACAAATATAAGACAAAGAAAAAAAGCACCATAGTTGTTTTAAGCTCGTTGGTATCGTTAGCCTTCCACAAGTTCCTGTACTCATGCATGCTCACAATTCGTCTCTGCGGAGGTATCGTTCATGTGAAACTAGGCTCGCAATACTATTCGTTTTGAAATAAATGAAGTGAGGATATGTCACTATTTTTATTTGTTATGTTTGTAAATATTTTTGGAATTTAATCACATCTTTTGGTTTTAGGTAAATCAAAATTTAGAATTTTTTTTTTTTTCAAATGAATATATATTATAAAACTTCAAAATAATATTATGCTTAGTTCTCGTTATAAGGTTAATTTTTTAAAACTTCACGATAGTAGTATTCTCGCCGAGGTTAATTGTAATGGTAAAACTGAATTTTTTTATGTTTCATATTTATTTGTAATGGTTTAAATATTTTTTTATTAATCATTTTAAATGAATAGAATTATAAATATGAAATATTAACATTTTATAATTTAATTGTAATACGGCTATTTATGGAAGTGAATTCAAAATTACAATTTTGATAAATAATAAATATTGATTAATTAATATAATGATAATAAAATATAAAATATTTAATTAAATTATTTATTTTTAAACTAATAATAAAATAAAAAAATTTTGTTGTTATTTAATTTGGAATTAATAATTTTTTTAATATTTATATTTTGAAGTATATTTTTTTTCATTATTTTCCAATAATTATTTTTTAGAGAAACTGAAAATTTTATATTTATAAAAGGTACCATCGAGGTCACATAATACAGAGGAGCAAAATTTCCAAAAAAAACTTACAAAATCGAGTCTATATTTAATTCTACTTTACTGTAAACAAAGCTTTCATCTCTGTCCTTAAACTATCTAACGAGAGGTTTAGTTAAGTCATTTTTACAAAACTAAGGACTTTCTTT
>CBVK0102779882.1:0-11902 GCA_900067695.1 Picea abies
ATTGAGCCCATTTTTCGATGATAAACTTGAGCCGAAAAAACTTCTCATTTATGGCTAAGACTTCAACCCATTTTCTTCATGTGTTGTGTGTCAAAAGAACAAAAAACTATGGTTCCATTGAAATTCATATGAAATAGTATTCAAAGTATTATGGTTCGTACATTGAAAATATGAGTACAAATTTCATCAGAGTCTATCATAATTCCAATGGTCGGTTCATCATAATTCCGGTGAAAAGTCTTGTCATGGTCTATCAGAATTATTTTGGTGGTTTTTTCATAATTCAGATGAAATTTTTTATTACAGTGTGTTGTAAATCCTAATATCCTAATCTTTTCATGGACTAATATCCGAATTTCATACCCATCTTATTCAACTACTTGAATGTTTCAACTGTTCAATAAATCATTTATTATGGGAAGAGCGAATTGATTCTTTACTATAATCTTGTTAAATGTCCATTAATCAATGCACATTCTCAAATTCAGATCCTTCTTATTATTAGGCACAAATATGAAGGGTTACCCACAAGGCGAGGTAATTGATCAAATCACACCCTATTCCTACGATTATTGTAGCTACTATTTTGCTTCATTTGTTTCTAGAGAAAATTCTCTATACCTCCCTATATTCGGAAATGGAGAGTAGGGAGATAATTATATTTTGTACTTGACTTCCCTCATAGATGGTATGCATTTAGGCTCTTAGAAAAATCCACCATATTCCATTAATAACTCCTCCAATTCATTTTTCTTCTCCTTATTACACTCTTATAGGGATGTATTTACTTTTAACATATCTTCAGGAGACTAATTTTCCCTTAGGAAAAGTAAAACATATTTCTTGCTAGAGCTCAATTTAAAAGCTCAATTGGCAATTCCTAGTGAAATTTTTTATTTTCCTTTGTGGATATTAAAGATGAAGGATTTCTCACCCTTGATAAGATTGTATTGATTGGCTCTTTGCATGAAGATATAATCCCCCATACACATGTACAATATTCCAAACACTACTCTGCATACATCTAATGGTACTATGAACAATTCTACTTCACCTATAAAATCAACACTTACATCAAATTTAATATGACATTGTTTTATTACCTTGACCTCTGCATCCTTGTTTTCCGATCTCAATGGATATCAGCTATGATGATCATAAACCTCCAATCCATGCATAAAGACTAGATCTAGTTCTATGAGACTATCCTATTATCTAGAGTCAATCAGAGCATATATCTTGGTCGTCTTGACCTGAATATTGATGTGGAAGAGTTTTTTCATTTCCTTCTCTTCTTGGTGATGAAGGATATTGATATTCAACTCCTTTTCCATAGATGGGAAGACAATATTTTCATCCTCAATATACCCAATTTTAACCATATTGCTCAAATATATGGATAGAGTGTTGTTTTTCTTTATATCCTTCTTTCAATTCTTCGACTTCAACTCTAGATGTAGATTCCAACATTTTTCCTCATTGTGGCCATCAATGTTGCAATCATTGCAATGGTTTCTATGATATTTGCACTTATCTATACTCGTTGATGTATTATTACATTTTCCCTCTTTCCACTTCTTATTTCCCTCCTTGTAATCTCCATGGTGCTCTTTCTTCTTGGAAAAAGAAGCATGCCCCTTCTTTTATCATATGTCCTCCAAGTATTGTTTCTATACACATGCCTCATCCAATATATTTGTCTCGAAGAGAATCACCTTAATTCATAAGTTATTGTGTAAACCACACAGACCAGAGGACTACATATGGGTTCTTGGGAGAGATATCTAGCATGATGGGAACCTTTCTAAAATTGGTGGTTTACTGCCATACACATGGCCCCTATGTAACATCCCCACTATAATCCTCAGTTTAATTAATGTTTATGTATATATAATGTGTAGCTATAGCCAAAGCGATGTAATATGTGAATTGTATTTCTATGTTTTTAATAATAAAATGTGATACCAACTGCTAAGGGGATATGGACAGAGATGGGGATAAATTAATCCACAACATAGGTGAGGGTATAAGAGAGTGGCCTAGAGGGATCCAAGGGGGAATTAACTACATATATTAATTTCACCCATTTTCCAAAAAAATATTATTCACATATGAACCTTATCATTTATAATTGAGTGTTCCCAAAGACAATAATTGAATACATGTAAGAGGGTGGATGTGAGTAGTCACATCCCATAGTTAATGGACACATGAGGGTTGAGTACAATCAGCTTAGGGAAGTGTGTGATTCAATCAAGGAAATCCAAAAGGAGGAAATTCATATGGTTTCGGACAACAATTTTTAAATAGTTAAGTTTTGTTGCATGAGGAGCAAGTAGAGAGAAAGGAAGAGAGCCTGGAGATGGTGCAAACATGGAGGGTAAATTCTATAGAATGCTAGAGAATATCTGGATATTTTTGGATATGAATATTGAATCTTCGGGTTGGTATACCCAAAGAGTGAACTCCTGAGTGGGTTGCGCTAAAACAACAAGTGTTTTTTGTTGTTTTCTAGTATTGTTTCATAGTAGTAAGTTCCCCCGAGTTCCTATTGAGAGATTCCTAGCTACCTGTGACAGAGAGACCCTGATAAATGAATGGTACACTCGAGGGATTGAGATCAGTGAAGGGGTATGTTCCTTCGGTTGGATAAGTCAAGAGGAAGAGAGATCATGGAAAATTGACATAGTTGTAGGAGAAAACTAGTGGGTTGTGGGAATTTTGAGTTCTTAGTGGACAATGAGTGACCACCCACTTTTGTGAATTGCTAGCCTTAGCTCGCAGATGAATTGTTGTTTATATTTGGAGCAACCAGTCTATGATTGGGTTGAACATCCATCCCAAATAACTTGGTGTACAACTAGTGTTAAAAGATGAGTGTTTTATCTTGTTTTTGTTGTATTATGAGTTTTAATAGTTGTCGATGAAATATGAGTATGGGAAAATATTTTATATGTTGTTGTCATGAAGTTATTACCTTCATTTATGTCTATTTGAGTATTTTGTATATGCATCAATGTAATGGTAGAGAACAATAGCTAAATATATATTCAATTCATAGTTGAAAGCTACGTGGAATTGATTTAGTTAGTTGTAAAAATTCATTTTTATGAGTATTCGACACTATAATGTCCCTTGGTTGGGTTGGGGGATGTTAAATTATGGTACCAAAGTGCCTGTATCAAACACCATGTTTGTATGGGCTCAAAAAGTGCGAATTTGACAAATTGATTTTTGTAGTTTTTATCTATGATGAATTTGGGGAAAATGTTGAACAATCATAGATAAACCCCCAAATTCATGAGCAATATTTGACTTTAAATGGCTCAAAGTTGTTTACGGGGTTTACTGGAGAAATTATGCAAAGTTGCAGAGATAAAGTTGCAAAGTTGCAGAGCTAGAGTATTTATTCTTTTTCTTATCCGTACCATCATTAAAATAAACAACAAAGGGGACAAAGGGTCCTCTTGCCCTATACCTCTGGAGCGGTAGAACGGTTTGGTTGGAGCTCCATTAACTAGTAGCAACAAACTCATTGTAGACACTAGGTTGATTACACATTTAATCCAATGATGTTCAAACACATAGGTTTCCATCCTTTTCACCATATAGTGCTAGCTTATTTTTTCATAAGGTTTGGCCAAATCAAACTATATTATCATTTCAACTTTTTTTTTTACTTTTCAGGGTGTGTATTCTTTCATGGGCTTGTATGATGTTATCCAGTATCTACCTCCTCTCCACAAATCCTGACTCTTCCTTTGAGATCAGAGTGGGGAGTAGGGGTTTCAATGTATTAGCTATTACTTTTGATATTATCTTATACACCACATTGCACAGGGCTATCGGTCTATATCGATCAAGAGTTCTAGCTTCATTTTATTTCAGGATCAAGGTGATCATCATGGCGTTCATGGATTTTAGGATTGATGTTGAACATATTGATTCCTCCACTATTCCATATATATCATACTTAACCACATCCCAACAAGCTTTAAAGAAGTCCACTGTGAATGCATCTGGACCTAGGTCCTCTCCATTTGGCATCTCCTGGATCACTTAGTTGACTTCTTCCATTGATATGGGTTTGCATAGGTTTACATTGTGCTCCTTTGTTACCAACTTTAACATATTCCTTTCAATCCTATAGATTGGTTCAGTCCGATCCAGGTTGGGTTCTTTGGATATCTCCTGAACCAGTCTAGATTGGGTTCTTTGACTATCTCTTGAAAATGTTTTACCAGAGTGTTTTCAATGTTCTAATGGGACTCTCACTCTATCCGATCTTGGTCTTGTATCTTCAAAATTTTCTTATGGGATCTTCTTGCTATAGTTGATCTAAGGAAGAAATTAGTATTTCTCTCCCCTTCCTTAAGCCACTAAACTTTGGAATCTTGTCTCCATGAGATCTTATCTTGTTTACATATTTCTTCCCAATCCTGGATTTCTCATATTTTTTCCTTTGCTCATTGTAGCCTTCTTGAATGCAGTGCTCCTCAAGCCATCCCATTCTTTCCTCTATCATTTTTGTAGCCTGGTCTATGTTCCTGAAAACTTCTTTGTTCCACTTATTGAATTTTTCCTTATGTTCTTAACTTTTTTATGAAGTCGAAACATTTTGGTCCCCTGTTCATGGAAATTTTCTTCCCACTAAGTTTTGATGTTCTCCTTGAAGGTTGGGTGATCAATCCAGAACCTCTCAAACATGAAAGGCATGTTCTTTGGGGTTTCCTGAAAGTTTTCCTCTAGATGAAGTGACCAATGGTACAAACCCCCCCAGGGTAGGATGCTTCCTTCCATAACTAAACCTTGCAAGATTATTTATTCCAAAACTAGAAACTTGTCTAGTCTCGTAGCCACATGGTGGTGTAGATTTCTTCTATTGTTCTAGGTAAAATGTCAATTACTAATCCTAACATCCACTAGTTTTTTTTCTTTCAATGAATGCTTTGAACTCCTCATCATCTATGTCCAATCTTCTATTGCCCCCTTTTTCTCATCCGGGGTGGCTATAATGTTGATGTCTCTTGCTAGAATCCAATGAAGGTTACTATTCCACTCCCTTAGGGTTTCTAACTCTAGGAGCATTCTTATTTTTTCTCTGGGGTCCATATACGTTGGTACGTATGACCTCTTATGTATTCCCTATCACTTGCATTTTTACAGATAAAAAGGTTCCTTGTGGGTTCTACTGAAAGTAGATTCACCATTTTTGGGTTCCACAGGGTGAGAATGCCTCCAGTAGTGTTTTGACTATATATAGTCAGAAAAGTGTACCTATTCAAGTACCTCTTACTTATTATTTCCATCCTACTCGTATTGCATTTGGTCTCTTTAATAAATCAAATATATGGTTGTTCCATCTTCAACTTATTTTTTAGGAATCTTTTCTTTCTAGGGTTGTTCAGGCCCCTTATGTTCCAAGTTATAACCTTCATTTTAAACATGTGGGGGGGGAGTTAGGAAAAATTATTTTGATCTTACATGAGTTTATCAGAAGAACTCCTAATTCTTGTAGGGCTACCTTGTTTGATTTTCTCCATTTCTGTTGTATTACCTTCTCTAGTGAGTGTTGTGGTTGACTCTCTCCTATCTTGATGCCCAGGTTTCCTATTTCTCCATGCAGGCATTTTGTTCTTCTTCTTTTTTATTCCTCTCTCAAAAGAAAGAGGTGTTGGATGTGATACAAATGATCTGTAGGTATATTTTTTACTCCTTTCTTTTTCCATTGTTCTAGTGTATTTGGGAGATCTATTCCTTCCCTTTCCGTGATATCTCTTAGGTATAGATCTTCTGTTCCAACCTCACTTGGTGTCATTTTAGAGTCTCCATATACCTCTTGCATTGGTGTATTTGTCATTTTAGAGTCTCCATATACCTCTTGCATTGGTGTATTTGTGTCTCTATTTCCTTCTTCATTTGATCCTTTTTTGTGCGTGTGGTTAGGGTTTTGATTCTTTGTAGTCTTGTTTTCTTCCTATTCGTTTGTCTCCATTTCCTTTCATATTTTATGTTCCTCCTCTCCCCCCTGTGTTGGGTTTCCCAGTCCTTCGAAGCCATTCCTTGATTTTGGGTTGCTTGTTGTGGGGGGGGGTTTCCTTGTCTTATATTTCCTCCTTCCTTTGTAGTTTAGCCGAACAAACCCTTCCTCATCCTGGTGTTGTTTTGAGTTTTCCTACTCCATTTATTTGTTTAGTGATAATTCTCTTAATAGGTGCTTGTGTTCATGACATCTTCTGCATCTAAACATAATTTTTTCATAGTATATGCTTTGGATCCATTCCTCATCCCTAAATTCCAAATGTATTGCCTCTGGTAGTGCCTCCAAGACATCGACCTCTATACAAATTATTACATACGATGTATACTTTCATTTTAATGTTTCATCGGACGACTTGAAATATATCCCCAATGTAATTCCTATTTCCCTCCTTGAAATCTCCATGGTTCTATTTCTCTTTATAATCACTTGGCTTCCACTTCATTTTTCCAATGTTTTCCATGTATTGATCCTATACACACTCCTCATCCATTGTCCTTGGTATGAAGAAAATCACCTTATTTCATAGAATCATTACTATGTAAACCACCCGGATACTTTAGGAGTACATATGGGTTCTTGGGAGAGATACCTAGCATGATGCCCACCTTTCTAAACTTAGTGGTGTACTCCCATACATTCATCCCTTGCCTCTTCTTGAGGTAGTTCCATTGGATCCATTGGTCCTCTACATACTTGATAGGGCAAAATTAGGACTCTATTAATGTTTTGAGGTCCTCCAACCTAGTTATTTGTAGATCTCCCTTCATCCTAAGTGTTTATGTATGGATTTGACATCATGCTAAATCATGGTCCTGTAAATTATATATAGAAGATTATTTTTTTATCTTTTCATCTATATCTATATGGTGAATGCTAAAATAAACTTCTAGTTGTTACAACCAAAAATTTAGTTTTAATGTGTCAGTCTCAAGTAACATGCCGAACAATCATGAGGAGATAGAGGGTTATGAGATGGAGCTAATCAAGGAAGTATCACCGACCCCAGGACAAGTTCAGGACCGAGAGTGACCGAATACGGAGATAACATGGATAGAAGCAAGGGTCGCGGAATCGATCGAAGAATTATGGCCCGAAGTTCCTTATCGGATAATAAGTATGGTCGAGCTCACCACCTTAAGATTGAATCAGTAGGTGGTATAGGGAATAAAAAGAGAGACTGTTATAATCTCCATGGTTCTATTTATTTATGTTCATTTATGTGTATTTAACTGTGTACTTGCGGATTCAGATGGATGACTCTATGACAAGACCTGTCCCCCGTGATTATAATGAGGTAGAAAATGTAGTTTGAGAGTAAATATCCAAAGCCCCAACTCTCACTGCGCCTTTTCTTCTAAAAATGCGTTTTAATTTTAATAACTTCTTTGTCAGAGCGAGTATATCTATTTACGCTATTCAACAATATGTCTATGTCCTTGCCATGTTGCAATGAAGGAGCATAGCATTTACAACAGGTTTTGGATCAATAAATTTATATGTTTAAAGGGTTATGATGTATCGACGATTTTGATTTCAAGGACTTTATTCCAAGGACTAAAACTGAGCATGGCAGTATTCCAAGTCATTGATGCAGCCAAAGTTGTATGGAGAAGGTATGCCCAAGACTGGTGTCATGCGCGAATATTATTTTACTCGTCGCACTAGATGCTACAAACAGGGTTTGTATAAAGTATGAGTACACCTTATTTAATGTAAAATCTAGAGTAGACTCTGACATGAATTTCTCTTCTTTTTTATGCTACAATTAGAGGTTGTATAAAGTATTAGAATTACGGTTTGTATAAATTCTTATATACATGTTTTTTTTTTTTTTTTTTTAAAAATTGAAGCATTATGCTACAATTAGAGGTTGTATAAAGTATTAGAATTACGGTTTGTATAAATTCTTATATACATGTTTTTTTTTTTTTTTTATTAAAAATTGAAGCATATTTGGCATGACTTGTTTTTCTTTCTACTGTGATAATTTTGTTGTTATTATCGATGATTATTCATCAACCACATAATTTTTGGTTATGCTGGTTATATGATTTTTTTTTTTATTCTTTTTATTCAATAATATTGATATATTTATTGTATGCCTCATACCAACCTGTAAAATGGATCTCTTTAAATAATGATTAAGACATATTGTGAATTGGGTCCACTAAGAGTGGTTGTGGAATAGAATGACATGTTGAGTTGGTAATTAGAATATCGTTGTCTTCCTGGTAAAACAATTATTATTCATAAAAATTCAATCAACATTATCAAAATGTTTGAAATAACTTAAATTTATTATAAATTTTCCAAATTTTAAAAGTTTTTTTTATTTAGTTGTAAGTTGAGTTCATAAACAAAATAAAAAATTCTATATAAAGAGGCTTAATCAAATATTTTTAGTTGTATCTTCTATTTAGTTGTGTTAATATTTAAAAAATAGTATGCACATTACAGAAGAAAGGAAAGGAAATGAAAGTTTTAAGAAACAAGATAAACATTTTGAGAATTAAAACTTTTTAGTTTTTCCATGATCAAAATTTGATATACAATATGTGCCAAAATTGTAATTTTGAATGGATAAAATAATTGTTTTTGATGAAAAAATAAATTCACTACCATTAAATATTATAATTGCAATCTTATTATGCAATATTAACATATAACATTTGCAATTCTATCAATCTAAAATGATTCTTTCTATTTTCATTGAAGTTATTTGAGCATTTTAGTTTTTAATCAAACATTTGAGTAATTCCCCCAAAAAAAATTGTAAAACATTTAGACTATGAGAAAAATGCATATAATCTTCATGAGAGCTTAAATCTTTTTTTTTTTTTAATTATCAAATTAAAAAAAAAAATATTTAATTTTTTAGGTTTAAGACTTTACTCAAATTTTAAACTTAGAAAAAATATTGGTAAACACAATTGATGAAATTTGAATTTATTGCAAATTTATCATTTTTTTTTAATTTAAATTTGTATAAACATTTTATTTAAATTTTTAGTTTCTTAATTTTTTTAATTTATTTTATTTTATCTAATTCATGGTTAAGAATATGTATTTCCTCATATAAAACATTGTCACTTTATAAGATCAATTATTAAAACAGTTGATCATCTAGCGGAGTTAAAGGAGTTGAAATCTAAACCTCATTCTATATTAAGACTAGAAGAACAAATATGGCGACTCAAAAATAGGGCCATGTGGATTAAATACTAGGATAACAACTCTAAGTTTTTCCACAAATTCTCAAAGCACGTCCTAACCATCCTCTCTTCCATGCAAAGAGGAAAAATTTCCAGACCAAAAGACGGGCTTTATGTAGAATTTTACATCGTAATTTCCAGACCAAAAGACGGGCTTTATGTAGAATTTTACATCGTGTTTTATGATATGATAAAGGATGATTATTCGGTCTCAAAGAGCCGATAAAGTGCTAAGTTATTTTAATGCAACTCTCATTTCCTTGATCGCCAAAAAGAAAGATGGAAAGTCTTTTGGAAACTACCGGCCCATAGCTTGTTGCAACGCAATATATAAGACCATTTCCAGGATTATATCCAGAAGAATGAAGCCAGTACTCAGCTAGATTATATTGGAATGGATTTCTTCCAAAATAAATATTTATGACATTGTAGAAACTGGAATAGATTTCTGCCAAAAATACATATTCATGACATTGTGGAAATCACTAAAGAGGCTATCCACTCCGTCCTTCAGTGCAACTTGGCCCAACCATTCTCAAGCTAGATCTTTCTAAATCTTACGATTGGGTAAGTTGGTCTTATTTGCATCTAGTTCTTTTAAAAGTGGGGATGGAGCTTTTGGTCGTTAATTGGATTCTAGGGTACGTTCAGTCCACCTCATTTGCAGTATTAACTAACATTGATCCTTCAAGATCTTTTCTCACATCCCATGGACAAGGTTTCTCGTTAGCCCCCTTCTTATTTCTGGTTATCGCAGAGGATTTGAGAAAATCAATCGATGAGGCCAGCTCTATCATCAATGATATTCGAGGATTTGAGGTGGTGGGTAGGAAGCTATATCTCATGTATTATTCATACATTATGTCCTTTGTTTTATCAACAGTACAATGGAAGAAGCTGACGTGTTATGTAGAATTTTGGCTCTCCTTTGCAGGGTGATCATAATAGATTATGTCCTTTGTTTTATCAACAGTACAATGGAAGAAGCTAACGTGTTATGTAGAATTTTGGCTCTCCTTTGCAGTGTGATCGGGATGGAAATCAACGTGGAAAAATTGTGGCTAATTCTCCACAAGACTCCCAATGACATCGCTTCGCAAATAAGTGGCACGCTTCCCTATCCTAACAAGGACCTCCATTTAGGCTACTAGCACTTGGGGTTTTACTTGAAACCCAATAGATACATGGATTATATTTGACTCTAAAGAAAAGGTAGAGTCTAGAATTTCCTTGTGGTTCAACAGTTTCCTTTCCCATGGTTGAAGACTCACGTTGGTTAAATCTTCCTTGACCCCCAAAAAATCATTGAGGTTGGGGCCTTAAAAACATCTTCCTCTTTACTTAATCTTTAGCAAGTCATATTGTAGCAGTGAATATGTTACATGTGGAATTCCAACTCCAATATGTAAGTGACATTGCCAATATTATCAAGAACTTTGAATGGTTCCTCATACCTACACACAAGAGATTGAGACATCCCTTTAGGTGGTTGGAAATTATCTTTCCTCATATTGAGTAAGACCAACTCTCCGACTTGGAATTTTACCGATATGCCAATTGTTTCAATATGTCTGCTTTGTTACTCAAGTGTGTGTGATGTATCTCCAACCAATCATGCCAACACTTCACTAAACCCATGACTAATGGATTCATCCCATAATAGCCTTGTGTCACAAAATAAGAAGTTGTGGGTTGTTGGTTATTTGTAAAATTGAATGCACTGTAGCTTATCATTGAACTCTTGTGCATGTTGTAACTAAAGTGGGCGACATCCAACAAGTCCAACCAATTCATTTGATTCGCTAGTACATAGTGTTGCCAGTAGTCCTCGTGCATTGATTTGTTCAGTCTTCTCATATGTCAGGGATGGTAGGATGAACTCTTCAATAAATTCGTCCCCACAAGCTTAAACAATGTTTTCCAAAACATAATCGTGAACCTTCCATCCCTATCTGACATAACGCTCATAGGAAGACCCCAATACTTCACTATGTTCTTGAAAAAAAACTTCACAACTTCTTCCCAGCCATAGGGCATATTCGTCACAACGAAGACAAGATAATTGGAGAATCGATCCACCATGACCAAAATCCCATTGTATCCTTGTACGATCGAATGTGGTTTGATGAAGTTCATTGAGAAACTCATCAACAATCTCTCTAAAATAAGTAAAGGTTGCAACACCTCTACTCTCATTTTGTATATGTCTTATCATGTTGACATATAGGGCAAGTGTGAGCATACTCCTCCACATCTTTCTTCATCTGCACCAAAAACTCCCAAAAGTACAAAAGTCCATTGTGTAGCCAAAAATTCTATGCTTTTCCATCCTTCACCTACATCATGATGTTCTTTGTCATGTGACCATGATGTAACCATTTCTTTATCCTTTCATGCAAATCTTCCAAGATATGAATATGAATTCCCCCTGATGTAGGAAACTCCTCCTCCTCCTTTAGAACAACGAGTTGTGTTTTTTTTCTCAAGGTACTCACAAAAACATTGAACATGCTCGACCTATACTCAATGGTCATGTCAAATTCTACGAGGAATTATTTCCAGCTCGCCTACTTGGGTCACAAATTTGGTTGCACTAGAAAGTAACTTGTTACAATGTTGTTTATCTTCATGAAAAATGGATTTCCCA
>CBVK0102779905.1:0-15923 GCA_900067695.1 Picea abies
GGGGTCCAATAGTAGTACTCGGCCCAATATCTCAGGGCACTAACTAAGGAGGATAGACCGTACCCTTAGCCATACTACCCGACTACCCTGGTAAAGAGGGATTCAGGAAATCTAGGCCGATCCATACACAGGTGTTGTCCAATGTGCTACCACTCGAAGGGGTACCAACAGGGGTTACAAGGGTGGCCAACTGATGTGCACTTAAGAACCACTTGTATTTCCTACGTGTATGAATCCCACAACTGTAGGTTTATGCGCGTAACGACAGATCTACGTGGCTTAAAGATGTTGGAATACGTCTCTACCCTAAAAAAAAAATACCCACAATTTCTGCCAAGGAAAGTTCTCTGATACCACTTGCAAGATACCAGATATATAGAATATGCAGAACAGAAATAAAAAGATAGAAATGGTAGAATAACAGTAAAATATCCAGCATAATCTTCACAATACACATAAATGATATACAAAATAGCAATAGAAAAGCACTTTGATTCAAAAAGCAATGTTCACAGGCCTCTTCAAGGGGGCAACCTCCAGTCGAGCAGTGCTCTGTTACAATAATCTCCAAGCTAGGGTTTTCATACCCTCGACTCTTATTTATACTAAATGTGTCTATTAAGAGAAGCATCTAGAGGAAGATCCTTCTAGAAGCGAAAGCTTCTATTAGGTCTTCTTACATACGCCTTATTCTATTTTATTGAAAGGTCTTATTAATATTGACCTTTATTGCATCCGAATACATTGATCTACCTATGTGCGGGTTAGGACCTTAACAGTCAACAAAGAAACCTATGACTTGTGTGGGTCTATTCTTCCTTAATATCTTACCAGTGATCAACTGACAGGGTAGGCCCACTACGCCATTCTAGATGGAGGCTACCTTGTATCCTTTCTTCCCCTTCTCGACATTGCCATAAGTGTCTTTAATCATTTGTGCCAGAGAACAATCTGAAACCATCCTTGGATAAAAGTCTTGTGGGTCTGGTCCTTGCATACTTAATCCAGTTATCCTATGGATCAGCGTTATATCGACGGTGATACGCGTGTCCAACCATAGATAACCACCGTGGAAGCACAACATGAAGATATTAACACATGCATTAACCTCCTGATGTCTTCCAAAGTGTGGTATCTTCATCATGTTCAAGATAGTGGAACTCACGATGTCCATGGTCCACGGTTGGGGGATGGTCTTCAACTTCTTCCCCTTGGTATTGGTCAAGTATTTGTGAGGTGCGAGCATGCCATATCTCTTGAGGTCTCCTAGATTATAGTCATTGATCGTTAGAGTTGGAATCCTCTCCAACTGCGGTCTGACTGCTTGTATTCCCTTCGGGAGGTATGCAATGATGATTGTGTAGTTTAAGTCCCATGGGACACTATCACAACTCACCACACCCACCAGGGGTGGGATGTAGTTGGGAAGGATGGATGGGATTATCTTCACATTCACCAAGTCATCATGATGCTTGGTTCTTTTCTCGGTCATAACTCAGGATGGTCCAGATGCAGGAGAAGTTGATGAGGAGGCTTGCACTCCTCTTGTTGATGAGGCTTGGATACTTGCAGACATCACCTTCTCGGCCATGTGGTCTATTAAAATATCTTCGATGGATTTTTCTGCTGTGCTAATTTCATTTGACATGCACATGTGAGATCTGATATCTAAGGTCGGTGAAAAATACTCAATGTAATAGAATGGATGGCTAAGTCTCAATGATCACTGTGTGAAATCAACTAGTTATCTGTGGGCTCAGATGATCACAATTGGAAAAAGTGTTCTCGGTGCAATGCTTGACATGATAAATATATATTATCGTAACAGACTCTTCCAATGGGAAGGAACACCTCAATCAATGCATTTCCATCCGTTATGGTGAGGTACCAATGGTTCAAGGGTGAATGTTCTGGTAATAACTGTGTTTGTAGCCATTCTAGAGCGTCGTTATAACGATCATAATGCCTCCAACCATCATATTGCTTCACCGTGGTGAAGTGCCAATCTGTGTTGTATTGATATTTTAGCGAAGTTCAAGTTCTAGAAACCTTCCTTCTACAAAGTCTTCCCTAGAACTTCTTGCAATTTTTCTAACTTTTCTCTCTTCTTATTGAGCTTTCTGGCCTTCTTTCCTGTGATTTGAATCATTGGTTTCCTCTTTCCATTATCATTCTTATCTCCTCTTGGCATGATAAATTCACACCGTGGAGGGTCTTTCATAGGGTTCAAGGGTAATACTTCTTCTCTTTTTGGTGTAGGGGCTCTACTCTCTTGTATAGACAGGTGTCTCAAATCTTCTTGTGTACTTTCAACTTCGACGTCCATATCTTTGGTCTTCAGTAGCTTCGACTGGTTCTCTTTTTCTTCTAGTAAGTGCACTATTCTCCTAGCCATGAAATCTCTTAGTTATTTCTTTTTATGTTCTAGATCCTCCTCTTCTTGTTTCCTTCATATCTAATCTTTCTCAATCCAAGTTTTTCCTAGCAAGATAGCAAATGGGGTGTTGTTCTCAAAAAATTTAAAGATCTCAAATTCTTCTTCTGTCGAAGTGCCATGAGCACCCATAGATGTATGGGTAAGTCTTCCACATAAGGTTATTATCTTTCCTCTAAATAATCGTATTCCTCCTAATGAAGGAACCATAGCAGGCTTTCCCAAAATTTCCCAAGTTCTTTATGTCATGATATTCACCTATGTTTCCTCATACAGAACAGAGTCTACGTCGAAGTCTCCTATTCTTGTTTCTCTATACTCTTTCTCTTTTAATATCTCTGATAAGTTGATATTTCTGTGATTGATCAGGGTTTCTTTCATATGTAGTAATATAGTCTCTGATTCTTTCTGGTTCTTAGTATTTTGATCTTCCTCAGGGTTTTCTTGTCTCATATTCATTTTTTCAACCTTAGAAATCATTCTAGGCAAATAAAAAACTTCATGGTCCATAGCTTTACAACAAAGGAAACTAGGACCTCTACCAGGGTATTCCTTAGCAAGATGTCCTGACCTTCTACAACTATAGAAAAGAGCTAATCTTCTCTTTCTTTTAAACAATCCCCAACCTTTCATGTACTGCATAATGGGATCACAGTAACTAACCTGCAAAAAATTCCTTCTAGGATCCTCCATCCATATGTTAGTCCAAACATTCTTTCTATGCATAGGGATAACATACCTTTCATTATTTCTATTAGATCTATTCATATCAAATCTTCTTTCTTCTAACTATGCCCTAGTTTTCAGACTAGGACAAAATTTATCAAACATACCTAGATTCATTCTTTCAGAACAAAGTTTTTCTCTTATCTTACCTTTCTCAGAGAAAAAAGATTCAAGATCTTACCTCTTTTCTTCAAATCAGACTTCTCTTCTTAGCACAGATCTTCGTAGTCAATTAGAACACTGCACACTAAAGTAGCATATCTATGCACAAAGATTTATTTTATTTAGTTCCCAACAATCACAGTTTCAAGTCTCAACAATGGAACCATTTGTTGGCATAGGGGTAGACCTAGGGTTCAATGCTTCAACAATGCACCAACAAAACCTTAACTACCGGCCATTTCGAAAACACCTGTGAAGCAGATGAAGTCCCACCCGAGGTAGAGGCAGATATGGTTGCAGGACTCAAATGTATACAACCTAGCCGGGACACAGATCTGTGATTACACTACTCTAACAAAGCACTTAGCAGTTAGCATTCATCATTATTTAACCCTTATTCACATCACATATACAAACCCTAATTACAGATCATCGTAGTATTCAACCAAATCTAAAACATCTAAGCTCTTATCATATGGAAAGAGATTGGATATAACATTCATTCACATCACTAAGCAATTAATCTATCATACCAGATTCATCTAAACATTCATTACTACACTAATATTAAATCATATGAACAATATAACAACCATAATGCACAAAGAAACCATAACATAGAATATACATGGTTCACCCTAGTGTGGGGCTATGTCCACCAACTCTTCTCTTCTTTATTATCATCTCTCAATATTCTACAAGCACAGAGCCCAAAAACCCCACTCTGCATAGGACAAGAGATTTGTGCAGAACTCACCAAATCCTCCTTCCCTGAGCTAGGTTTAAGAACAAACCCTTCTTAAAATCACTTGCACTTATCTCTGCAAATTATCAACACACAATAAGCACAAAGCCTTTGCAATCACATAGATAAAACTCTAGCACTTAACATCTTGGATCCTTCTTACATCGCCTAGATATCTATTTATACATTAAAAAATGGGCCTAAACATGGGTAAACCCATGGGCCGACATCCCATACCCGTTACATAAACCCTAATCCTAATCCCAAAACTTCCCTAAACAAGTGACCAAGATCCCGCGATCTCCACTTCAACTTGCGATCCACCTTCGAACAACCTGTTGAAGTCCCAAAAATGGTCAAACATGACCAAGGTTCTCCAAAACTTGGTCAAGGTCCAACAAACACCAAAGGGTATTTTTATATTTTCAAGATACAACTTTGTTTTTAAGATACTTATACCATTAAAAATGGATTATATACAATCATGGGATACACAATCATTAAAATGTAGATTATGGCCATTATACACAACAAATTAAGCATACAATATAGTGTTAGAAATATTTTTCTCAAATCATTATCAACATTGATGGAAAAAGTCAGCTTTGAAGAAGAAAATCTCCCTGAAACATTCTTCCCAAAATGGAAAAAGGAAGGTTGCCAGTGAAAAATGTATTTTTCTGATTGTAGAAACTGTATTTTTCTGAGATAATAATTGTAGATGGGATGCCCATGTGATTATTCAAATGTGTATTTTTCATTTTTTCAATTGACTTCTCAATTAGTGAGATTTTATCAATGAAATTTTGATGGTTTGCCAATTTATAGTGAAACAATTTCATGCAAGATTTGCAAATTGTACACATATTTAGGGAGATATGAAGGTTTATTTTTGGATATCCTCAGTGAGATCTCTAATGGGCTCTCTTTAGTGTTCAATTCATTGTTTAATTCATGAATATTTTTGGATTTGTATGTACAAAATCCTGGCATGCTCGAGGGTTTCTCCCATTCAAACCATGGAGGTTCTCACAGATTTCTACACGATGAATTCTACAGGTCATGAGGATGAATCTATCATGAAAAAGTAACATGGTGCTTCTAATGCTACACATACTTGATATCATATTTTACAATATGATCATTGAGCTCTTATGTAGTGTTATAAATTGTATCATTCAACTTCTATAATAAAGTAATGGACATGAGAAAACAAGGGAATATGAATAAGTTCCTTTGGAATTTTCGTATGAGTGAGTATATAGTTGACGATTCTTTTCTTTTCTAACAACATTGCAAACAACATTGGAAGGGGATCTTGTTCACACAAATTTTTAGAGAATCATATGAACTATGTTCTTAGTTAATTGCTTCCTTTCCGAATCCCAATACATTTCTCAAGTTACTCTAAGGCCACGATGTATGATTCCTTCATGGTGTAATCAATGCATTCCAAATATTTTTTGGGGGAAGTATAGATTAAATTTGTAAAGGAGGAGAAAACAAGTTAAATTGTCATTGAAAATTTGAATAAAACATCAATTGAAAGATTCATCATGTATCAAAATTTTAATAAAATTATTCATTTTTTGATGTTCCTTTGTACTATACCTATCCCAAAATGTAATAAGGGGGCATAAGGCATTTTTTTCACTCGTGTGCATGTGTGATAGTGTCTTCTGATACATTGTGTTTTGGATGATTGTTTTAGTGTCTAGTTTTGACACTTAAACTAGAATATAAATTTTTCATTCAACACAGATCACATATAGGCTAAGAATGCATAAACGACATGAAAATTCAACAAATAAATCCATCAATTCAATCATACACAATGCAATGTGTAATTTCATGGGATAAAAAGGTTAAGTGTTGTTTCTTCCTTTGCACTTCATAGTACATTGTTGAAGACGCAATGGTACATGCCACTTTTGGTTAAATTTTCCATGTAAAATATGCTCCATGTCAAGTTTATGTGCATGAGTCATATGATCCATATGCTTGAGTTCAAGTGTATCTTTGGGTCAGAAGATGGTAGTCATTGAATTCTAAATTTGAAGAAGAAGAATCAGTCATTGAACCATGTCATCAAATTGTACAAAGGGTAGAGTTACAAGAAGCCTTATTGTAAAAAATAAACATGCCTAAAATTTGAATAAGGCTAGGTCATTTTCAAAGACAATTAATTGAAAAATAAAACTCTTGGGTGCATGATCGATACTACTTGACACCCTAAATTTGCATAAAAGTGAGTGTGACATAAAAACAACAAGTGCAAGTGAGCATGACCACATAATTATTTTCCTTATGGAAACATTTGAAACAATACAAAGCACTTCAGCCACAATTCCCAATAGTACCTTGGAAAATGGCCTCACTTTTTTGTGAGTCATGAAAACAAAGGTCAACTAACTATAAATGAAATTTCAACTCTTGAATGACAAGTTTAAGACACTAAAAAATTAGGGGCTAGTTGATAATTTTTAACTAGTGTCTGTTCAAAATAATACTTTGTATGAGATCAATCCTCCTCAACATGTGTATCTGTAAAACCCAATTTTTAAACCCCTTATTATACAAAATTAATCATCATTAATGATTCCATGCCATGACATATAAACATTATAAATGTTTTATTGTTAATTGGAAACTTCCACATGAATGAATGATGGGTAGAGCATGTGTCACTACTACATATGACCAAATTTGCCACGGTTTTTCATTGCTATTGCCACAATTATCTGTCACACTTTCCATGAAAGCAAAGACTATTTTCCATGGAACTTTTTTCGTCGCTATATCCACGAACCATTTATTCATGTAAACAACGACTGAATAAGTCCTCCACGTGTCATCATCCTCAAGATAGGTTTACCTTATAAATAGTGGAAATAGTGAAGAAAATTTGTCGCAATAGGGATGAAAAACCATGCCAAAGTAAAAAACTTAGCAACAGATTACGATGCAGATGCCATATGTGCGACGCAAAAGTGTGGAAAGTTGTGACAAAAAAGCATGGAAATAGCGATGAAAACGTTTGGCAGAGAAAAAATTTACGACACAGAGGTTATATTTGCGACACAAAACCATGGAAAATTGTGATGAACTTTCATCGATATTGTCATGCTTAATAAAACATAATCATTACCTTGCCAAGAAATTTCATCAATATTGCCATGCTTAATAAAACACATTCATTACCTTGTGACGAACTTTCGTCAATATTTCCACGCCTCCTGTAGGTTTAAAAAAAAAAATCTACATGAGAAGCTCGATGTTGGGATTTGTGATTGACCCATACTCAATATTTTCATGTGTGATTGACCCATACTCAATATTTGCATTTGTGATTGACCCTTCAAAGGGTTTATTATGTGAGAAGGGCTTATCAGAGGGGGTTTTCGGATTTATTAGGGGTCTTTCTTAGTGGACCAAAAGGGAAACCCAAGGCACCTTGGGATGAAGGGGACGATAAAATACATTCCCTTGAATGAATGGTTTTAATTGAGATATTGGGGCTCTGAACTAGAGTTCAAAAAATATTTCACTACTACATATGGGCAGATTATTCCACGAAAAGTTTCCACGCTTCCACTAGTTTCATGTTTTTTTTAAACAGGACAGGATTTTTGTTGATATTGCCACGAAAGTTCGTTGCAATATACACAATTGTTTTTTTGCCTCTAGTCGGATTTTCATCGCAATAGCGACGAAATTTCATGGAAATATCGACGAACATTTTTCCTATCTCATTGGTCGGTGTTAATGGCTAGTTGACTATTTGATCTATATATATGAGACTTTAAGAGACTTTGCGACACAATTGTTATAGTTGCGACATTGTTCTTGGATTTTGTTGGAGCTGTTTATTTTTTCTGTCACCCACCGGTTGAACAAATCTAATTCTCGATCTACATAGCTTGGATTTTGAACTTGCAAGGTTAGTATGTTATTTTTTATTGATGTACTCATTTAACTTGTAAATTTTTGTTCAAATGTCAAAATTTCATTTAGCTTGTTTTTTCCTTGATAATATATTATAATATGTGTAGTACTATATTTCATCTCTTTGGTTTTTGGATCTAGTTAGTATATTCTATGGAAAAGGGTATGTGGATTCCATAATATTCTAGGTTTATGGAATCCACATACCCTTTTCCTTTCAATTGTAGCTATATTCTCTCTCTCTCTTTTCATTGATAAAGATATGGAATTGCTCTTGAAACTCAACCTTGATCGGTGAAACCCGAGGCTAAACCTTGTGGTTGACATGATCAGGTGTGTACATATGGATGGTGGAGAAAGTGCAGTCATCAACTCATTAGGAGATGAAACAAAGTCTCAAAATCCAAAGTGTATTCTTACATTTACTACACATTGAATGACGGTAACATCAATCATTATTTGTACTTTTAATTAATATGTGGCTATTTGTGGATTTTTTAAAAAACAAATAATTTATTTTTTTTAGTTTTGTGGTTAATTGTCACCTCCAACCAGGGGAAATTAGTCACTTCATAGTTTTTGACCTTTGAATATTTAAAAAAATAAAATATTTTTATTTATATATAAAATTCTCATTAAAAAATATTTATTGAAAAACATTATTAAAATTTTTGTAAATTTACAAAAGTCAAAATGATTTTGACTTGCAATCGATTGCTATATTCCCTTATTTAGCAGGGACTAATAAGATACATAAACACTAACCCTAAACTTATGTTAGGTATATATGTCATTATTATATAAAGAAAACAATTGTACACATATGACCTTATTATAAAGATGTTATCCATGTCGTCAAGATGTTTATCCTCTACACATATGATCACCTTATTATAAAGATGTAGGTCACTGTAAATAAAAATTTCATAATAGAAAGGAGTAGCTAAAATATAAAAAAATAACAACTTAATGTTTGGTATGGTGTAGGTAAGACAATTACTTGTCAGGACAAGGATTTGTCACAATGAACGAAAATGACAGGAAGCTTGCTCAGTTAAGAGCGACATTAGAGGCGAGGGGAGATGGAAAATGTTATTTCCCTTGCTATTATTTCAGAGGCTTACAAAATAAAAGAATTTTAATAACAAAAACCCAAAGACATTGTAGGGAGAAGGGGCACGCCGAAGGGGGTTATGAATATCGTCCCTTGGTAAGAGGATTCAATATTTAATGTATTCTCTGTAATAATCAGTATGTCATGAATTTTAGTAATATTTCTTATTGGGATTTTTATATTTTCTATACACACTAACTTTGCTATGTTTTTTTTAAATATATAGATGATGCCCCCAAAGTGGCGACCTCCATAGAGTTATTTTCCAAGTACTAGCAGAAATACTACTTTACAGGGAGATGAACTTTGAGATCAGAATATTGAAGCTCTTGATCAAGTTATTAATGATGATATGGATGGAGATAACGTTAGTGATTCAAATCAGGAAGATGAGATACATATATTGATCCAAGACACATTTTCTCCAATGGATGACGACAACTAGGATGATAGTCATGATGTTGATCCTCTTGTCGAGAAGTCACATCAACCTCTTTATGAAGGCTCAACAACAAATCTTTTATCTGTTATATTGTTGTTGGTGAACCTAAAGGTTTTGAATGGTTTATCAAACACATGTCTCACACAGATACTAAGGTATTTAATTTGTTAATTATTTATGCCTGCATGTTCACAAATACTTAAAAGGTTCATTTTTTTCCTATATTGCTATTGTTTTCTAATTTGTAAATTAGTATATTGAATGATATATTGATGATTAATATTGTTTACATTGACTTATTGTTCATAATTTTTTATATTGTTAGGTGATGTTCTATTACCGACATCAAATATTTTTCCATGCACATATCGAGAAATATCCGTGATTATGAAAGAAATTGGAATGGACTATTAGGCTATTGATGCATGTCCTAATGATCATATCATATATTATGGACAATATGCATTGGAAAATGAATGCCCACAATGTCAAATAAGTAGATATCGAACCGATAAAGCATCAAAGAAGGTGCCTCGCAAAGTTCTTCGTTATATTCCGATAATTCCACGTTTCCAGCCGTTGTTCAGGTACCAAAGTATAGCACAGTTTATGGATTTCCATGCAAAGAACAAAAGTCAAGACGATTTTCTTCGAATTCCTACAAATGGTTCTGCATTGAACTACATTGAAGAAAAGTGGCCAATTTTTAAAGAAGAACCTCGTAATGTTAGACTTTTGCTGGTAGTTGATGGTGTCAATCCATTTGGAGAGCTTCGTTATACATACTCAGTGTGGCCTATTTTTGTTATAAACAATAACCTTCCTCCATGGATGTCGATCAAGAGAGAGCATACAATGTTGGCAATGATTGTTCTGGGTATTTAATTATATTTTATTTTCTTTAAAGTATGACAAAATATTTCATTTCTTTGTTTCGTGCATGCTAATTATTTCTTTTATATATCATGACATCTAGATAAGTATAATTAATCATACAATATGTTGAACCAATTAGGTAGGTACCAGGTTAAAGATATGAACTTATATATTGAGCCTCTCATCGATGAGTTGTTGAATTTATGGGTTGGTGTCACTATGTATGACATCTCTAGACCAATAGGGAAAAAACGATTTCAATTCCATGGAATACTGTCATGGACAATTTATGATGCTCCTAGGTTAACAGATTTTTGTGGTATATTGTTACTTTATTTTGTGATTTAATATTATATGTATTTATTGAAAAAATCATGAATTATTTTAAATTGTAAACTTGCATGCCCAGTTTGTGGTCCGAGGATAAAATCTCGTCGTTCAAGGAGTTTAGAAAAGGAAGTGTTTGATGAGTATAGGCATGTTCTGCCCAAGAACCATATTTATCAAACTACAGACAAAGCAAAGTTCAACGGTAAAGAATAAAATGGAAAAAAACCACGAATAATGACACCTCACCTATGGAAGTTGGAATATATTAGAAATCGTCAAGGTACACAAATTATTTATGTATGACCTATTATATAAATATTTGGTTAAATTCTTTAGTATTAATTTCATTTTGCCCCATTAATTAGTGTTAATTTCAATTTGTTGATGTTTCATGAATGTTTTTAAGGCGGGAATGGGCTTCCATGACGAATGAAAAATTACCCGATGCAATTTAGTAGATTTCCATACTACGAGCACCTACAAATAGTTAATTTGTTTGATACAATGCATATCGGGAAGAACATAACAAAATTGTTATGGCGAATATTAGATGGAAGGACTGACAAAGAGAGAATTGGAAAGATTTGTTGTGACATCCGAGAAGCTAATCACACCTTGCAAAGTGTTATTATTAATTCCAATGGTGATGGTCGTGAACAAAATACTAGTCTTCCTTGGTTATTGATGGAGCAAGAGAGAAAGATTGTAAAAGAGGTCATTCAGAAAATTAGGTTTCTGACGGGGTTTTCGTCGAACATACAAAATATCTTAACTAAAAAAGGTGATTTTGGCAGGGTTAAAACACATGAATGGCATACATTCATTAAGATAATTAGTAGGTTATAATATATTTCCTTATTGGTATGCATTTTTTGGAAACAAATAATAATTATTTGTTTTTTGTTACAGTATGTTCTACCTTTATCTCTCCCAAATTACTTTGACAACAACATAAAGCAAAATATTTATGTACTTGGCAAATACATGAGGTAAGTATTGTTTTATAAGAAAAATGTTCTTCTTATGTGATTTTTATTGGAACTTATTAACATATTATATTTTATCTGCAAATTTATGTATGCCTTCATATTATTTTTGTGCATCGACATTTGTAGATGGCTATCATCAAAATAAATCCATAAAGAAGATATAAGGTATTGGAAGAGAGAAATTCCCCGACTAATGTGTCAAATGCAATAGTATCTACCTCCAACATTTTTCAATGCACAAGAAGACTACCTCATACACCAAGTTGAGGAGATTAAATTATGTGGACTAGTACACATAAGGTCGTTGTGGATGGTGGAGAGGCAATTGAAGTCACTAGAGGATTTTGTTAGACAAAGAGCACATCTGGAGGGTTCTATGGTTGAAGGATATATGGTATATCAATGCATGGTGTATATTAGTCAATATCTACCTAAATTAACAGAAAATATGAATGTGCCTAGCATTTGGCATCTCGACTCCATCAACAAATTTGAAGGGGAGGTCCTATTGGGGAAAGGTAAAATGAGGAATGTGAAAGGTAATTATTATATGTTGATGTAGATTTAATATATTACACATTTATTAAATTATTCATTTATTAACAATAACTAATTAATAATATTAAATTGTTATGCTATCATATAATTGCTCGAGAGTGGGATGCTTTACATTTATACATTGCAAACAACCTTGATTGGATGGAGAATTTGATAGAATATACTGAAGAATACTTCAGTGGGTTATCATGGGAAGGGGTGAGTAAGATGATTAAAACAACACATCGTCATCGAGATCAATTTCCTAGTCTTACATCAAGGTGAGTTGATTTAGCCTTTGGTTTAAAAGATAAACAGACAAGTTAAATTTGTTACCCACATTTTCCTAGTTTTTCCCAATTTTTCAATGTATTTGGTTTGTTTAATTATTGAAATATGTATTTAGTAAGTCCTATATGAGGATTATTAATTCACAATTTATTTTTTACTTGTTGTCCATGTTGCAGTTGAAACATCACAAGGCTATGTGGTGTAATGGTCATAAATTTCGTATCAAAATGTTGGATGATAAGATGAAAACCTCGGACTGTGGGATAACTGCAATGTTTAAGGTCACCAACATTTCCTCTAGAAGTGATAGAAATCCAAAACAAAATGAGAATAGGTACTATGGCCATTTGGAGGATATNGATTTTAATTCCTTTAAAATAGTTTTGTTTGAGGTTAAATGGTACAGGCTACAGATGCATGAACATGATCCTAAAAGAACTGTTATTGAGCATGATAATGGATTTACCATGGTTAATACAAGGGCATTTGAATAGGGTACAAAGACTTATGTTCTTTCAAGTCAATGTGAGCAAGTATTTTACTCAGAGGTACCTGGTAAAGCAGGTTGGTCATACGTTGTTAGATATGATCCAAGAGGAAGACCAGTAAAGTACAATCATGTAGTCGAGGATGAAGATAATAATGAGGAAGAAGATCATGATTATGAATATCAAGGGCATGTGGCTCATGTAGTCGATGTGTCAGACGAAGAAGTTGAAGAAGTTGATCATCCAAATGTAGGAGACAATGATCTCATTGACGACATTGATAACTATAGTAGAGAAAATGACATTGATGATGATGTTGATATGAATAAGCCTTTCACCAATATCGATTCTGAACCAGATCTTGATATAGATGTTGAGTTGGATGAAGAAGAAGATGACCGATATTTATTTTTTGAAAAGAAGGGGTATGTGTTTATATCTTTTATATGATCTTTATATGTTTTTATTTTGTATAATGTAGTATATGATACTTGTTCTTGTTCTTTAGAATTTAAAATTAGGTAATATGTGGAAATTGAGAGTGATGTGAGCGGGGGGGGGAGGAGCATAATTAGAGCTTCCACCTTCACGTGGTTTCCCCTGTTTAGTAGAGAATGAACTATTCTTGAAACCAAGAGGAACTCTATGGGACTGTGCCTAATAATACCAATGATGTTGTTATTTCCATCATCAATTCATCATTATCAGTCTCAAAATTATCATTCTCCAAATATCTTATACAAATTTTACAAGGAAATTATACTAGGACTAGACACGAGCAACAATGACCCGTGAATGGGGCCAACGTTGAAATTTTTTCAAGCTGTTTCTGAATGCATTGAAAGTTGACATGGATAGACTGTTCACATGGAATAATGATATGGGATGGTTTATGGAATCAAATTTGAATCACACACCCACTTTCTTCCATCATCAATTCATCATATAAACCCTAAACCCTAATCTTAGTTGTCACCCTTCATAAATGTTGTCACCCAACGATCATTATATCAGAAGGTTGGAGGCATGTGGTCATTGGGATCATGAGGCTTTATAACCCCACAGTAACAAGAGACAATAATAGATGAACTTTGACTAGATTGAAATGTGCGTGCAATTGAAAATATTGCCACGAAATGGGGTCAATGTTGAAATTTTTTTAGTTTGTGCTTGTATGCACCAAAACTTGACATGGTTATAGTAGATGCATGCCTTGAAACTATGGTAGGGTTTCAAGACTCAAATATGACCCACATGAAGAATTCTACAATCAAACAATATTAATGAATTACTAGGACAAGACACATGGAAGAAGACTCAAATGATAGGAAAAGAAACATGGAAGAAGACCTTCTGAGTTACTCTTCTTAACACTCCCTCTTAACGAGGAAGGGATTCTTCTCCAACCTCATCTTATCTATGAACTTATAAAACTTGTGTCTGCTTAGTGCCTTGGTAAATATGTCTTCCATATGATCATCAGTCTCAATGTATTGAAGCCTTATGACCCCCTTCTGCACACAATCTCATAGGAAGTGATTGTTGGACACACCTACCACACTTAGAGGGGGGATGAATGAGTGTGGGGCTCTTTTTCCCAAAAATTCCCTCTTGAACAAAAAATCATCAATTAGCATTCAACATTTATTCATTACCCATTACTGTCATTTATAATCAGTTAGATGTAGGCACATATCAGCAACATATATCAAAAATATATCATCAACAAGTCATCATCACAATGAACACAAGAACATAAGATGTATGTACAATTTTCTTTTTATTACGGACTACAATCCTTGGGGTTTATCAACAACAATTGAATAGAGTACAACTCTACAAGAGCACCAGCTCTATATGCAAGACTCAGCTTACATTGTCAACACCAACTGAGATGAGGCAACAATCCTCAACAGATATCAATCTGTCAACAGGTACGCAACCTTTCAGTAGTGCAGCCCATGTGTGCACATGCTCTATCTCACTACAGCCCTCATGTGAATGTGACCAGTGTATAATGTAACAAGCGTATGCTTCTGAGAAACTAGGGTTTTGCTTTGCTTCACATGCTCAGATCCTCTGCAACCTGCAATCACTTTCTCTTCTGTCTTCCATTGTCCAAAACTGACCCACATCCAGTCACAACACATCCAAGCTCTCTGATAGCTTTCTCATTCTCCACAACAAGTCAATATGAATGCTATCTCAATCATGTATAAATAGCTAGTATACCATAGAAATCATGTCACTACTGAATCACAAGAGTGTTTCTCACCCCATTCACCAAATCAACCAAATTGAGCCACATCATAGAATCCATACGAAGAATTCCCTAAGAATTCACAACATATCAAACAATAGCATCTATCAAGACAATAATGTAACCATACCAGTGTCTTAGTGATAGATATGAGGAAATAAAATGTAGATCTGGAACCTGCCTCACCATCCAAGAGCTTGGGACCATCTCAAACACAAATCTCGATGAGGTTATTCAGTCCTCGCTCCCTATACACGGTCAGCCCACATGTACACTCACACTATACACAACCAGCCCACGTGTACACGCACCCTATACACAGACAACCCGCGTGGGCATCAGAAAATAGGGTTTTCTGTGAATATGATACTTTTGCCATCAATATCTACGACATTGCCGAAACTTTGATGCATCCATGAGATCCTTCTCTCGCTCTCTTCCTCAGAATAGATCTTCAATCATGCCCAAGAGATCCACACCAATAAGATTCTCTCACAAGAAGCAATCCAACAATACTCCAAAAGATATTCAAAGGAAGCTCTCCATTGATCCACAAGGATTCTCACCAAAATGTACATTTTACA
>CBVK0102779907.1:0-10996 GCA_900067695.1 Picea abies
TCTCCCACTCAGTTTGACCAAACTGTGATTTTAGCTTCTCCATTTTTCTACGTATTTTCTTTCGATTTTCTAACTTCTTTAGAGAGATGCATTTATACCAACGATTGTGAGATACATATCTTCCCATCAAAATCTTTTCAAAATATCTCGAGGCTTCAAACTTTAAACAATTTGCTATGTATGTTTGGCATATAAGAACTTTTATGATAATATATTAATAATAATATATATTATTATTATGAACAATTCAAAATATAATAATTTAGAAATAGTAAATTATTTTAAATATTAAAATTTAGAAATTTATAATATGAACTGTACATTTGCTTTTATGTTATGTATGAATGATTTCTTGTTGAATGTTTGAAATCTAAGAGAGAGAGAGAGTAAGAAGAATGAGTTTCAATTGTTTCTTTATCTGAGGAAGAGTTCCTGCAAGGAGTCCAGTTGAATTGTCCGCAAGGAGTGCATTGACAACAGGTTCAGAGGTTCGTCTCTGAAAGCTCAAGAGAGATAGCGTTTGTTCTCATATTCACACAAAGGTGCAGTCAGGCACAGGGGCCATGCAAGGAGTGCGTAGGGTGAGTGAAGTCTCAGGGTTGCGAACCTAAGCGAAGAATTCAGAGACTGTTGTTGCAGGAGTGCGCAAGGTCGAAGAGCATTCAAACACTTCAAATGTTTGGAGGTTGCTGCAAGGAATGCGTGCAAGGGTCTTCTTTAAGGATCGAAGTTGTAAGAAGGCTCAAGAAGGATAGGGCCTTGGAAACTATTGAAGGCAGTATAAGAAGTTGGTGTATTTGAGTGATTAGAAGGCATCGGAAGTTTGTGCTGCAAGTGGATAAGTCCAGGGAAGAATACTTGGTTCACTTCACAGAAATCATCAGGGTGAAGAAACCGACGGTCAGAATTCTCTATAGAGAATTAGCGAAATCCTGTCAGTGGTCCGATCTAATAAAGAAGTGAGGAGGTTATGACTGTGTCCAGAGTTTCAATCTCAAGAGATCGTGAGCCGTTGGATCCTCGCCTAGTTACCCGTCAGTCGTCCGATCTAACAGGAGTTGCAGGAGTTCTATGCGACATCAGGATTTCGAAACCCCGAAACCCAAAATTTCATCTTTTCTATCATGAAGAGAACAACGACCAGGCCTAAAAGCTGTGAGGAGTAGAAGAACCCTGTGGGTAAGTTTTATTAGAGATTCCAAAGAGGGATCAAAGAGCTGCTCCAGCTTGAAGGTGGAATTAGAACGATCCTTAAGACCAGGAGGTTAGTGCAAGGGCCTTTGCCAAGGCAGAGGGTGCGTCTGCGTCAGGTTCACCACCTCCTTGCAGTATCTTAATTTCCTTTTATCCTCTAATTCTTTATCACAACACAGATTCTCCTTAAATTTAGATGTAACAATTTTGTTAATATTATCAATATTCTTCATAATTACATCTTCCTATATCTCCCAATGATTTAACCAAGACTTTGCATCTTTATGCTATCACTGCTTCAATTGCTAGTGGTTTTGGTAGAAGTTTGAAGTAATTTTGGAAAGCCTTTTGTCATCCATATTGTTTATCTTGTTCCTATACATTAAGTACCTAATCATGGTCATGCTCTCAATGGGGGAAAGGATCACTTCTATAAGGAGGATAGGATAGGGTGTATTGCCTTTAATTTTGAGATTATAAATGATAAAGTTATTTTAGATCCACTCTATCTTTCTTTGGGATTCTCTAGAGATATTGCATCCCCAAACTTCACATACATATAAGATAACATGAGTGACCAGAGTATCGAAGATGAGATTTCTCTTATCCCATAGCCAAAGGTCCACTAGTTTACACTTGTTTTCAAGCCCATAATAATTTTTCCACCCTCCATTTATCCTCTTTTCAATGTTATAGTTTCAATTGAGCCTCGATGAATATCGATTATGAGGTATTTGTATGAAGGCACTTCCTCCAAGCTATGATTGTCATATACGAAAATATCGTAGTTGATATTTTGGGATTTAATTATCATAACCTTCATTTTTTCAGTGTTCACAGTCATACCCATATTAGAGAAAAATTTCTTGAGGATTCTTAGTTGCTTATTAAGGTCATAGATACTCCTCACCATAGGAACAATATCACCAACATAAATAAGAAGAATGATGAATATATCAGTGACAGTCGAACCAATACAACCAACATCTTCCAAACAATATTCTTAACTTATCAATGTATACGTAAAAAGGATAGGAGACATAGACAACCTTACTTGATTTGTATATTATATATTAATATTATATAATCAACTATATTGTAAACCATATCAATACTATTTATATTAATTATTATTTAATATAAATATGATGATCAATCATAAAATAATTATCAATTAAAACCTTTAAAAATATTTAAATAATAAGATTTGATAATCACATACTCCACTTTATAATAAATAGTATGAATTATATATTTTCCTCAATAAATAATAATTATATAAATATTACTATATTATCTTAAAATATAATCATATACAATTAACCATATACACAAATATGTTATATATTTTTTGTTTGAAAAAAAATATCTTGAACATCGTTTGTATTTATAAATATAGCATAATATATTTATTTATGGAAGTAACCATAAATTAATTATCAATAAAAAAAAGTGTTCATTAAAAATAATATAATCTAATTCATATATATTAATATTATTTGTACTTTTAATATACATAAAAAAAAATTATATGAATATTATTTCTATTTAAAGTATAATAAAATATATTTGTTGATATTATTTAACTACTAATTAATAGAAGGCAGAGGGATTAGGTTTTTTTTATCTCCATGGTTGCTAATAATTTTATGGAACATTTTAAGATTTTAGTTTTAAACAATTTTCATCTTTAATCTAAATGCTTGTTTCTGTTGTTGATGTTTTCGGCGTTTGCTCTAATGATCATCTCTCTTTGATTTCTTTCTTTAACCATATTAACAAAATCTAATTAACTATGGAAATGCAAAAGGAAAATTCTTTCCCCTTTTTTGATGTTCTCATCTCCCTTCTTCCTGATTTGTCTCTGACCCACCAAGTTTATAGAGAAAAGAATATACTAACTGATACCTGCATGCCTAGTCTGATCATCAACCAACCTAGAAATATGTTCTAAAAGCTCAGGTTTCTCAAGCCATCCAATTATCAGATCATCAATTCCTTGAGAAGGAAAAAACACAACTTACAAAATCCCTTGTGGCTAATGGTTACTCAATCTCTCAAAACCACAAATCCTTCCACTTAACCTGCAATTCTAAATTGAAAAAATATACATTCTCTTCCCCACCCCTAGCTGTCATTTCTCTTCCCTACATCTATGGCACTACCAATCATATTTTTAAGATTCTGACCAAAACAAATAAAAAAAGTCTTTTTAAACCCTATAAAACCCTTAAACAAATATTCAAAATTGCTAAGGATAAATATGACCCTATGCTTGGCCCAGGAGTTTACCGAATTCTTTGCTTCTAGGGAAAATCATATATAAGACAAACTAGAAGATCTTTCAAAGCTAGTATTAAAGAATATATAGAAAACACAACCATAACCACATCACTAAGTTGGCTATTCTTGGGAACGTTTTTTATACTTCTATGGTTTGGAGCAACTGCAAGCTAGGGTTTTGCAGTTGCGGCCATATCAGAGGACAGCATGAGCACCAAAGGGGGGGTAATGGAACCCCCTCATACAAACAGGTAGTAGTGGACAGGGGGAAAGGGCCAAGAGGAATAGGTTTCAAGGCACCAATGATAGGCACCTTGGGATCAGACCCATAAAAAGGTCAGAAAAGGAACCAGGGAAAAAGTGAGTGCATGGGGGAAGAAGTGAGAGAAACCTAGAGTGAGGCACAAGACACAACGAAGCCAAATGGGACAGAAGGGCACAACCTATGTAAACCCAAAACAACAATGATACCCAAGGTGATACTGGAGGATCCACAAATGCAACTCTACATGGACCAGATGAAGATGCATGCGCTAATATGCAAGTTTATGGGTTTCTAGCCCACAGAAAGAACGATGCACAACTGGATTAAATATCACTGGAAGCCAAGCAAGGAAGTGGAGCTCCACCTGGGCTCGAAAGGATTCTTTACAGCAGTATTCATGAACCTGGAAGACAAGGATAGAGTCTTTGAGGGGGGGGCATACTTCCACACCTCAGCAGGACTGTACATGTGACCATGGAAGGAAAATTTCTCCCCAGAAAAAGAGGCTTTCAAAAAGGTGTTGGTCTGGCTAAGATTTTATTCCCTACCATTAGACTATTGATTTCCCTCTACTTTCAAAGCAATAGGAAACAAATTGGGGAAATATGTGAAGACCTCAGAAGCTACCCTAAAAGGGAGATATACATCTTACGTAAGAATCTGCATAGAGATGGATGTGTCGGGAGCACTCCCAGAAGCCATAAGTCTGGAATTCAGGGATGAGGAATGGATCCAAAACATAGAATACAAACAGATCCCCTTTAGATGCAAAAGATGTTATGAACATGGTCACCTGATCAGAGAATGACCTCTTAATAAAAAACAGGAAGCAGAAATTTCAAAACCACAGCAGGATGAGGATGGGTTTATAAAACCGAACCCCAGAAGCAGAAAAAACAAAAAGCAGAGTAAAACCCCAACATGAAATAACCCAAAGACCTAGAATAGAACAGAAGGACGAGACAAAACCAATAAAGGGCCAGAAGGTGAAAAGGAATCGACAAAATCTCAAGAAGCAAGAGAACAAGCAACAAACGAGCCCACCGATCGGCCAAGTAAAAAGAAGGAACATGGGAGTAGCGCAACCCCAATGAAGGGAGAAACTAGGGAAGACAATACCCCCATTAAAGAAGTAGAGGGAGATGTGGAAATGACCCCAAGTGAAGTAGGTATAGAAGATCCTGATCTCAGAGACCTTATGGAAAGCGAATAGATAGATCTCCCAAACATACTAGAGCAATGGAAAAGACAAGGAGTAGACAATGTACCAACAAAGAAACTAGACCACATTCAGTACCTGTTTATCCTAAGGGACGAAGCCAAACCTAGAGGACTAAAGCGCACACATGGGGAGATAGGACACCTAGGAGTCAAATCCGGTGAGGGACAACCACAACTCTCACCCAAGAAGATGAGGAGGAAAAAAAGTAGGAAATCAAACAACATAGCCCTATAGGAGATTGGAGCCCTACTGATAAACTCGGGTAAGATCAAGAAACTCTTCCCCAACTCCCCCCCACATGTTTAAATGAAGGTTATAACTTGGAATATAAGAGGCCTAAACAGCCCGAGAAAGCAGAGAGTCCTTAAAAATAGACTAAAGAAGGAACAATCGAATCTTTGTTTCATTCAAGAGACAAAATGCACTACATAAAAAATGGAGGCAATCAGTAAACAACAATGGCACAAGTACAAGATGGTGGCTATTGGAGGCCACCAAATGGCAGGAGGTATTCTCACCTTGTGGAACCCACAAGTGTTTAGCCTAATAGTAGCCAAAGCAACCAGGCACACACTTATGGTTCGTATGCAAATCATTGGAAACACGGAGGTGATTCTATGCACTAATGTGTATGGACCCCAGGTGTCTGAGGAAAAGAAAAGAATGATACAATACCTAGAAGACCTTAAAACATGATCCAACAACCTCCAATGGATCATGGCAGGGGACTTCAACATCATCACGTCACTTGTTGAGAAAAAATGAGGTACAAGAAGATTGGACAGGGATGCGGAAGAGTTCTCATCCCTAATAATGAGCAGCTCACATGGAACAATAAACGAATGAACTAGTATCAGGTAGCAACAAGACTCGACAGATTCCTAGTATTAGAGTCAATCATTACATAGGAGATAACCTTAGAATGAAACATCCTTCCCTGGGGGGGATCTGATCACTTTCCAGTCCAACTGGAAGCAGGCTTCCAAACCACACCGAAGAATAGACACTTCAAATTTGAGAAATTTTGGATCAAACATCCGACTTTCAAGGAAAGAATCAAACAGTGGTGGCAGGAGGCACACCCAGAGCAATGGACAAGGATGTTCAAACTCTATAAGAGACTAAAGTACATCAAATATAATCTCAAGGAGTGGAACACGGACACATTTGGAAATATAAACCAAGAGAAAAACAGCATAGAAGACAAAATGAGAAAACTCCAGGAAACCTGCATAATGAAGGGCTATACAGAGGATCAAAAAAAGGAAGACATCCATATGACCCAGGAATGGGAAGCTAGATGCTAGCAGGAAGAAACACTTTGGCGACAAAAGTCTTGTATCATATGGCTAAGGGAAGGAGAGCGGAACACCAATTTTTTTCATAAAACAACCATGGCCAGAAGAGCCCACAACAAAATCCTGAAGATTAAGGACCGGGATGGAATAGAGAGCAAGTCTCATAAGGAGATCGAAATAAATCTGGTAAACCACTTCCACAGGATAGCCCAAGAACACAACCAAGACAGAACGGATTCCATCCAAAGGATAACCCAACATATCCCCCGCCTGGTCATCGAGGAACAACATAACAACCTAAACAAACCCATTGTTGAGGAGGAAATTGACCAAGTGCTCCAGGAAATGCTCAATGGGAAAGCCCCAGGTCCATAAGGCTTCATAGTGGAGTTCTTCAAAGCCTGCTGGGAAATTTTCAAACACGACGTTTATAGGGTAGTGGAAGGCTCTAGAGGATCAACCTCCATTCTAAAAGCGCTAAATGCTACAATGATTACCCTAATCCACAAATAAAATGAAGCCAAAACCCATGATTGTTATAGACTTATAGCGCTATGCAATGTGGTTTATAAGATAATCTCCAAAGTTATAGAAAATATATTGAAACCCCCCCTACCGACACTGATCTCACAAGAATACGTAGGCTTCATGGAAGGAAGAAAAATAATGGACAATATCATCCACGCCCATGAGCGTATCCACACCGTAAAGCTTCAGAGGAGAGGGGGAATGATAATACAACTGGACCTAGCAAAAGCTTATGACAAAATTAGCTGGCACTATTTGGTCAAGACTTTCAAAGCTTTTGGCTTCACCTAGCAATAGATCAGTTGGATAGTCATCCTAGTGTCCACAACAAGATACTCGCCACTAATAAATGGAGCTCCAGCCAAACCTTTCTAGCCCACAAGAGGCATCAGACAAGGAGACCCGTTGTCCCCCTTCCTGTTCATTCTGATGATGGAAGGTCTCAGTTAAAGTATAAAAAGTGCAACAACAACAGGTGAAATAACATGCATCAAACCTTTCAAAATTTTCCCTACTTCCACACACCAACAGTTCATGGATGTCACTTTACTTCATGGCATACCCACGGTTAAGAAAGAAAAAGCATACAAACAAATCCTAGAAGAGTTTGGGGAAGCCTCGGTTGTAGAGATCAACCATTCCAAATCTATGATCTTCTTCTTCGATACCAACCCCGCAATCCAAATAAATTTGGCCAATATTTTGGGCTTTGAACGTAAAGCCCTCCCAACTAAGTACTTGGGCATTCCCCTAACAGAAAAAGCTTACAAAATGTCAACTTGGGAAGGGATAATCAACAAGTTACAGGAGTGGGTAAAAAACTAGATGTACAGGTCCCTCAACCTAGCGGGAAGACTTATTCTGACCAAGTTTGTTCTGCAAGTTATTCCAACCTTTATGATGTCCGTTTTCCCAACCCCCAAGGAGATACTGCAAAAAATAAGAACCATCCAAAGGGACTTCCTGTGGCGAGGAGCGAAAACAAAGAAAAAATGGGCCCTGGTGGCTTGGGAGAAGGTCTATAAACCAAAAAGCAAAGCAAGTCTGGGGCTATAAGACCCGCAAGTGACCAATGAAGCCTACGGGGTGAAACTCTGGTGGCTCTGGGTCAAAGAAACTACTACACCATGGGTAAACCTATGGAAGGGAAAGTATGCCTCAGACATAAGCGACCGGGACATAATCCACTTCAGAGGCACCAAGGAAGGTTCAGCCATCTGGAACCTAGATTGGTGTAACAAAGCCTAGATCTAGACACACAGCTTTAGGGAGGTAAGGAATGGAAAAACAACCAGATTCTAGGAGGATGCCTGGGAACAAGAACCTAGAATGGAGAAACTGGATAGGAAGGAACTCCAACAAGAGATGATCGTGGGAGGAAAAACTAGAGTCTACCATTACTGGAAATAAGAAACAAATCGCAACAAATGGAGAATTTGGGACACTCTCACTCCACAAAATAGAGACCAAATCGCAACAACAGTAAAAGAGGTGGAGGAGGAATTGGGGAGACACAAAATTGCAGTGATGGAAGGAAATGACCTAAAATAAGTTTGACATTATATCGTGTACTAGGATGAAGAAGACCCAACGCAATAATGAGATAAGCTCTGGAATAGCCCCCACTGGCCAAAAATAAAAATTTTCCAATGGTTAATACTCCACAACCAAATTCTAACCTGGGAAAACCTAAGGAAAAGGGGATGCATAGTCCCATCCAGATGTCACCTCTGTCAAGCCAAGGAAGAAACAATGAACCATCTCCTCGATGAATGCATCTACACAGTAAAGATTTGGGACTGGGTGACAGGTATCTTCTGACAAACCAATAGAATTTGAGGTAACATCTCCACAACTATCAATATCTGGAAAGAGAACTACAACAAAAACAAAGAGGTGAATCTTTGTTGGACCCTCATTCCGAGAATGATCATATGGGAAATATGGAAAGAAAGTAACTGGTGCATCTTCAGGAACGAAAGCTAGCTGAAAGGGAAGATTAAGGAAACAATAATCTCCATGACAAGAGAAACGATGCAGAGCCACAACCACTAGACAGGAAGAGTGCAACTCACAGACCATGACTCCCGAATCCTAGAAGCCTTCCACCTGAAAGACAAATGCAACACCAATCAAGTAAGATGGCTACCACAACTCCAAGTAGGTGAGCGCAATTGGAAACCACCACCAGTAGGATCCCTCAAGATGAATTTTGATGGGGCATTAAAAGGTAACCCAGGTCGGACAAGAATGGGAGGAGTAATCAGGGATAGTGAGGGAAATGTAATCCGGCTGTACACTGGGAGTCTGGGAAACTCAACCAACAATGCTGCAGAATTTGGAGCCCTGGAGACCGTCCTCAAGATTCTAAGCCACAAAAGGACGACAAACTCCATAGTGGAAGGAGATTCCATGCTGGTTATCATCACAGTAAAGAGACTCCAAAATGGCACCATAGTGGGAAAAATTCAGAGGCACTGGTGCTTGGCACATTCCCTGCAAAAACTTCAGGAGCACTTGCAGACGGGGATCACAGTGGAGTTGCACTGGGCATGTAGGTCAACAAATGAATTGGCAGATAGAATCGCTAATGAGGGGCTCAACAAGGAAGGACTAGAAATTGACACTATCTAGAGTAACATCCCAAATGGTCAGTTTAGAACATACTGCATTCAACTAGCAGCAAAAGACTGTGACAACAACCAAAGTATGGACAACCACATTGAGGAAGGAGGCATAGAGATAACTGAAGGGAACGTAGGAACTAGGTAGACTCTGATAGCCCATCACTCAAACATGAGTTACAATGCAGACCCAGGTCACACAAAAAAAGGAGGTACGACACCATGGTCCTGTCAATAGGAAAAAGTACAGGGGTTGTTCGTGGGAAAGCAGAAAAGATAATTAGTAGGCGACAAAGGACGAAGGAAAAAAGGATTTTCCATGGTCAAGTATGGGTACACCTTGCCCAAGTATAGATACAGGGAGTGGTACTGAAGTTCGTACAATGTGTAGAGTGAAGGATTGGCGCAGGAATTACGCCAGGGCTCCCAAGAGCACACATATCGAGACAGTGAAAAAGGACTAGAAGGTACACCTTTACAGGAGGCCCATGATTGTCAGGATGAGGCCACAGCCAAGGAAATCCCATAAGAGAAGAAACACCAGAAATAGCCACAGACAGGAGAGAAGCAATTACGTAGGCCATCCAAATTATAAGGAAGGGGAGAATAGGAACAGGAGAAGAACCCAAGGCAAAAACCACCACAAATAAGCCAAAATGGTACGAATGAAGAAAACCCATAGTAAGAGAGGTCCCTAGGGGAAAGAACCTCCAACAAGCTCCCAGAGGATCACAAGGATGGAGAAAGTGGATAGAGAAGACAAGGGTACCTTTCTTATGCAGGTCAATCCAAAGGGAAAGGTGGTCATCACAAGGTGGGAGAGAGAAATCAACACCACACAAGGGAAAAGCCTGGAAGGAACTAATTCAAAAAGTAGACGGGATAAGGGACCTAGGGGCCACAGAACCCAGAACAACCCTCTACCACAAAACGGTGGAGGAGGCTTGGCGAACAAAGATGTTGATAGGCAAGATGCACTCTGACCAGAAAGAGACCAGCAAGAAGGCTAACAAGGACCACAAAAATTTTCTCATAGAAATCCTGAGTTGCCTCAGCAACCTGGAGGCCAGTGAAAAATGACTATCTGAGGACTAGAGGAACCAGAAGGATAAAATGGAATGAATGGCAGGCCAATTCCACATTTACCTACGCTATGTCCACCACATGGACATGATGCCAGCAGAGCGGAGCGGAACACCAGCTTGTATCAGAAAAATGCGCACAATGGCCCAGAGGAATGAGATGTGGAAAGAACAGATGGAGACGCAATACATCCCATCATCCTGGACTAGTGCTAGTTCAGCCCCTGGTCAAGTTGTGTTCAGTGTAGGCACAACCCCTTTTTATGATTAGGTATTTTATGTATATGATTTTGTTTAGTTTTTCAAACTGGATTTTGGAGGACTGGGTCAGTTTCCCTTGGTGGCGGCCAAGGCTTACCCCCTGCTATCTTAGACGATGCAACTTTGGAATCCATGATCTGGTTTTTTTTTTGGCAGATGAAGGGATTCCCTCTATTTTTGTATCTTAACCTCTTTCAGTAATATAGGAACTCACATTCACTTACAAAAAAAAAAAAGTT